>JBCEWC010011119.1:0-16992 GCA_038996855.1 Solanum aculeatissimum
TTTTATAATGTTAACAGTTTGAAGGGTATTTTAGACATTTTTAATTAAAAAAGTGCTTAACAACACTTATTGCCAAATACATCAATAACTTTTTTTCAACTACAGCACTTTTATCCAAACACATAACTGCTTATTTTTCAAATAAATTTCAGCACTTTTAAAAGTTATTTTTTTTCAGCTAAGCCAAACGGGCTCTAAATATACATTATGATACATTTAAAAACTAAATATAGTTTAAATATACATGAAATATACACTAGTTTAAGCATAGTCAATCCCTTTAATCTGTCAGAATATTTCATTTAGACGTTTAAACCAAGTCATGTTCCAATTCAACATCTTGACTCCTAATAAAGTGTTACTTTTGTGTACTAACTAATATTAGATCTGTGCTTGCCAATCCCCTTACATTCATTGTACCAGTGGCGGAATCAGTATTTTCAATAAGGGAGTTCAAAATCTAAAAGAGTAAACACACAAATTAGTCAAAGGGGGTTTGATATCTAATGCATATAAGTAAAAATAAAAAAACAGTCCTATTTAAATAGTATAATTTTCCGTCGAAGAGGGTTCATGGTGTAGCTTTGCCCCTGCTCTGTACAACACTGAAGCTGTCACTACTTGCAATTTCTTTTCCTCTTCATTTGTCATTCCAGTTATACATAGCAGGTACAAATGTTAAAGCAAGACGCCATTCTGAATGACAATTTTATGAACATTCTTGTATAATACAACAAACTTGTTCGAAAAAATTAAGCAGCAACGCTTCTGTTTATGAAACAATTTCATGTATTATTAGAAATTCATTCACATAGTCCTAGAATTACATGATCTACTCCATATAATACGCGATAAAAATCAAAAGGGGCATTCTTAATTAAGGGTAACGCTTATAAGAATCATGACGCCTATTGTTTCTGAAAGCACAACATCCAACAGAGTAGACAACGACGAGGAAGATGAGAAAGATGATATTGAGTACAGCCACCCTTTTCCAGTCACTCTTGAGATTGTCTAGCAGCCCGGCTTTGCAGGATTCACATCGATAACACAACACATTCGGATCATTGCTCCACAGGTTACAGTCAGGATATAGCAAAGACGATGAAGTTGAATTCTTGGTCCAGTTAGCCGGGCTCACGTAGGTGAAGTTGCAGGCATCTGATGGCTTGCAGCAACCAGACTGCATAGACTTAAACATGTCATGTAACACAATGGGACATCACAAATTCATTAACAGACTATCCCTGAAGGGAAGGAAAGACTAATAGGCATCGATCGATGTAACAGAATCAAGTATTGATCCCTGTGTCAAGTCAATAGGGACGTCTTTTGGACACATTTACTACTAAAACATGGTGATGTGATTATGTGAATTTCACAAAACTAAGTTATGTAAACTTTCAACTGCTCCAATAAAACTCATATTCAACTCAAAGAGAAAAGATTCAATACCCTAAAAGAGGATGTTTTGCTAAGAGGAACAAAAAGACTACTCAAAACGAACAACAACATACCCAGTGAAATCTCATAAGTGAGGTATGGGGAGGGTAGAATGTACGCAGACCTTACCACTATCTCAAAGGTAGAGAGGCTATTTCCTGGAACGGAAAAAAAAAAAGACTAGTCAAAACAAACAACAACATACCCAATGAAATTTCAGAAGTGAGGTATGGGGAGGATATAATGTACGCAGACCTTATCACTACCTCAAAGGTAGAGAGGTTGTTTCCTGGAACGGAAAAAAAAAAAGACTACTCCTTTTACAAAATCTTTACTCAAGAATCATGACCAATTGATGGAACTAAGAAAAAAAAATGCATACCTTTATAGAATAAAGTCAAAATCTTCCAACTTTTTTACTATAAAGTAAACCAGAAAAGTGGTACTCTCTTTGTCCCATTTTATATGGCGTACTTTTTTTTTAGTCTATCGAAAAAAGAATAAATAATTTAACTTTAAAATTCTCCTCATACCCTTAATGAAATGGTTTATAACCACATAAATATCTAAGAATTATTTAAGACCATAAGTTTCAGAAGTCGTTCTTTTTTTTCTTAAAAACTATTTCCACTCAAACAGTGACACATAAAATGGGACGAAGGGAGTACATATTTATGTCCTAAGGGATCGTTTGGTTGGGAACAACTTATCCCAAGATTAGTAACTATGGTATAAATGGTAGAATAAGTTATATCAAACTTGACAACCTAACAAGATATCAAAATTTTATTCGTTCAATATTTTTTTATCTCATGATCATTCTTTTTTTATCCCTCACACCAAACAAACAATCCCCAACAAGTCATAGATCTCCCATTGTCTACCAAGAGCTTAAAGATTAAAGAAAGCCCCTTTACATATCCAACCCCCCAAAACTACTCATATATAAATGATGGGATCAAATATATATACTCCCTTAGTTTCAAAACGAATAGTCTAATCTGATTTAACACGAAATTTAAGAAAATAAAGAAGATTTAAAGTTACATTAAATTTATCAAAATGCATGAAAGCTGAAATTACAGTGATACTAAAAAGGGAAAGGAATCATGCCTAAAACGAAAACTAAATCATTCTTTTCAAAACGAAGGCAGATGAGTAATTACCTGAAGAGAAGAGAGATGTCTTCCATAAAACTCTTCAACTTTAGTAGTACCATCATCATCATCAATCAATGACTTGCACAATTTAGAATCCTCCAAACAACTCTCTATCTTACTCCAATGATTATTAACTCTTTTTTGCAACCAATTAGAATAATCCCCAAGCCTATACTCTTTATAACCTTTACCAGACAAAGCTTGACCAGCCCCTTTATTTGTCACAACAAAGGCAAAAATAGTGAAACAAAATATTAAAACAATTAATAAAAACATTACAACAAGGTAAATCCATAAAAGACATGAAACCCCACAACAAGAACCAATTAAACCAGCAAGTGAAATTAACAACAAAAAAATTCCAAGTACTATAATTGGTTTTTCAAGAAATCTTTCACATTCTGTATTGGCTTGTTTGGATAGCCATATTCCTCCTCCAATAATTGGAATTGAAATAATAAGTGTGATTAGGTTAACAATTCCTAATAAATTGTTACTAAAATGAACCATTTTTTTGAGATTAGAATTTGTGTATGTGACAAAGTGTGTAGATATAGATGGAGTTTATAGGAGTAATTAATTTGGGAGATGACAAATATATATATATATATAAATTGAATTTTTTTTATTTTTTTGCATTTTGGGTTCCCCCCCCCCCCCCCCTATTTGATAGACTATATTCAGGTCAACGCGGATTGACCTGGATTGACTTTTTAAAAATGACTTAAAAATTAAAAGTTAAAAGTAATAAATTGGAGATATTCATTTTTATTTTACTCCTTTCGTTCATCTTTACTTGTCTCCTGTTGACTTGACATAGGGATTAAGAAGTACCAAGTCACCCTTTGAATATAATAAACAAAATATCTTGAAAAATGAAATAGAGAAATGACTATAATTAATGATAAGGGTAAATTAGGAACTAAGTGTAAAATTATCGCTTGATTTCATAAAGTGGACAAGTATTATTGAACATCCCAAAATAGTATAGAAGACAAGTAAAGATGGACGGAGAAAATAGTTACGTTCCTAAAACACTTTTAAAACTTTAAAATAATATCTAGTAGTAATTAATTTATATATTTACAATAAACTTATTTTAAAACTATGCTAGTTTATTATATAATTGGCAATGAAGGTCAGTCAAATAGATATTTTAATAAATAAAAAAACTACAATATCAATATCAACATCAACTTGTAGCAAATTGATTTTTTTCTATATTTAATCATTTACCATATCATTGTTAATGATTTTTTTTCCCTTTAAATTCATTAATCATCTTATATATTTTTATTCATATATAGAAGTATTACTTTTCTGAATTGTTTGTGTAAAAGTTAGATTGATCAAGGCAATCCTCCTTCTTTTGAGTTAGTTTTTGGGGTGTGAGTTAGACCCAAAACTTAATTATACATGGTATCAGAGTATGACTCATCTCATCCAATGTTGGGCTCCAAAAAATTAAAAATTGCCCACGCACCAGATGTTAAGCACTAGACGTGAGGTGGGGTGTAGAAGAATGACAAAAGTTCCACAGTAGTGGTTAATGAGATAGGTGGATTCTCTATAAGGCTTAGCCAATCCTCTTCACTTTAAGCTAGCTTTTAGGGGGGGGTGAATTAGACCCAAGACCTAATTTTACAATTTCAAAAAATTTATTTTAGAATATCGTGTCAAATTAAAAAAATGTCACATAAAATAAAACAAAGAAGAATACTATTTTTAAACATAGATGGAAAAAGGTAGGACAAATAAAGGATTACCAAACATTTCATTTTCTAAAAGGATATTATTATTGCACATTGAATCTTTCCAATGTGTTTGATTAGGACTTAGGAGAGGGACAACATTTCATCTTCAATTCCAAGACCAAGAGAGTTAGTAATTACTCTCTTCGTCCCATTTTATATGAGTTAATTTAACTTGGCATGAAATTTCAGGAAAAAAAAAAGAAAGACTTTAGAAATTTGTACATGATCTAAAATAAGACATAGAGTATATGTTTGTGTAGCTATAAATCATTCCATTAAGGGTGAAATGAACATTTTAAGTTAAATTATTACTAAATATATATATATATATATATTTTTAAACAGACTAAAAAGAAAAGTGAGCCGATAAAGAAAATTTTATTCAAAAGGATGTTAGGAAGTAATCAAGTAGCCATTTGATCAAATAATAGGAATACTTCAATGTCAACCATAAATTAAACAATGGAGTACTTAAACTATTAGGTTAACTAAAAGTTAAGCTAATTTGACTATTTACTAAACAATGGATTACTTTATTTCCTAACAAGATTCATTACACACTACTAAATATATGTTCAAAATTAAATTATAAAATGGAAACTATTTGTTTTCTGTTGCACTTAACATTTGCAAAAGCACTGTGAAGTCTGTTTGGTTTTACTAATAATTTGTCTATTATGAAAGGAAGAGCTAAAACCAATTCCCTAGATACATAGAAAGAAAACAAGAATCTCTTTGACCATGAGTAATTTTTAAAGAATAAAAATGAGTGAAGTATTTTTTAAAATATTATTCTACTTGATTAATTAAATTAAAAAAATACTTTTGATTTATCACAAGTGTTAAAAATGCTTCTTAATTTGGCAAGAATTTAAGGGGTATACTTCACTCATGTTGAAAGATTAGGGGTGTATTTAAGTTCAGTTAGTCAAGTAGAGGGGTGTTTTTAACACTGTTAATAATTCAGAGGCAAAACTAATAATTCATATCAAGTTTAGAAGTGTTTTAAATACTTTTTCGATAAAAATCAATGTTATAGAAAATGGCACACACAAAATTATATAAGTGAGACTAGCAATGTTACAGTTAAAAAATATAATGATAAAAAGGATAAATAAATATTTAAGTTGAGGCACGAATATTTTGATTTAAGTTTATTGTGGTATAATTTGCATTGATCCAGTAGTATAATTCTGGACTTGTCTCTTCCAGGAATTGACTGATCCATTTTAGAAGTTCATACAAATATAATCAAAATAATTAAAAGATGAATATCCATATTGATCCATAAATCCCCACTCATAATAAAAAAATTCTTAATTGCCTAGGATGAAGGACCCTGAGAGGTAGGGGGCGGGTTTTTATGAAAAAAATAACTTATTTTATTTTATTTTTTAAATATTGGGGTAGCGATGGGGGTAGAAGCCTACCCTCCACCCCCATTTTCAGCCTTACCCTCATCTCCAAATTTTTTTTAAAAAAAATAAAAAATAAAAAAGTTAAATATTTTCCACCCCATCTCAATTTTTTTTTAAAAAAAAGTTCCAAAAGAAAAAAGTTAACCCCCCACCCAAATCCTATTTTTTAAAAAAAGACTGGTGTGGTTGGGGTAGGGGGTCCGATGGGGGGGAAGGGTGGAGGTGGGGGACCGGTGAAGGGTGAATAGGGTGGACAAATCTTTTTGATATTTTTTCTTTAAAAATTGTGGGGATGGTAGAGATGTAGATGGGGATGCGGTATAGGGTGACAGTTAGTGTACGAAAGTAGAAAAACTTAAAATTTGAAGTAATTTTTTAAGAAGTATTTATTTAGGAGTGGGTTTGAGGTGATAGGTAGTTGAGTATTAACATTTTAGCTTTGATTAGAACTATTTTGCCCAAATCATATTTGGTCAAATTCATATTACCCATATTTTATATGAGTTGTAATCCAATTCATTTTGACTCAGTACATAATTCAGTCAATCTAAATCCAATCAAATCAAATCATTTGTCACGTCTAGTTTCAACTTTGTATTTCACAACCTCAAAATATAAGCACAATATACTATTTTCATCCACTACATCTTCTTATTATTGTTACAACATAAAGAAGAAAATATCGTTTATATAGGTGAAAAATTTCTTCTACAAATAAATGTCAAGAATGTGGACGATTATTTGAGGATTAGTGGGGCATACAAGAGATAATTAGGAGAACATATCATTATAGTTACATAGGTTAGAAAGAATTATGTCATCACTTGCTTCACTTTATGTCTACTAATTATCACTTAATAAAATATGTATACTAAGTTAGCGTTTGATCATAGATTTTGATTAACTCAAATAAGATGTGTATACAAAGCTGATATTTTATCATAGATTTTGAATTAGATTTTAAAAAATTATCTTCTGATATTTGTTTGACTATGAAATTTGATTTTCAAATATTTTCAAGTTTCCATAGAATGGCCTTGATCAGCTTCCATTATGAAACTTCAAATTTTTCTCAAGTAAAATATATGTTCAAATATAATTTCGAGTTTCAAAAATCATAGCTTCAAAAAGTTAAATTTTCAAGTTAAATTCTGTTGGATTCTAGATACAAATAAAAAATCTATGATCAAATGAAGCTAAGAATCGTTATACTTTCTTAAATATATACTAGTTAATTAACTAACATAACTATAATTTGAATTAACTACGACTCGTGGCAAACATCTAACTGTAATTACAATTTGAGTTTTATATAATTCGGACGATTTATACAAACACTGTGCGCGATTATATAAAAGTTGTGCACGAATCAAATTGTATAGCGAATATAACTATAGTTATGAAGTGTAATTACTCAAATTTGGAGCATAATTAAGGTATTTTTAAGTCGCTATATGCGAAAATTAAAATTACTTTTAAATCATACATAGTTGATGAATTTGCAAAGTTGCAAATGGGGATATATAGCCCATTAGCTTGATTATTGTTAGCAATCATGTGGGCCTCGTTTTCAAGTTTTTGGGCTTCTTTTAGCAATAATGTTAATATGGGCCTAGACCTTGTTGGATGGAGGCCCAAAAGAAGACGCTTCAAATTAATTAAGGATTTAAAGGGCAAATTACACCGAGAGATATTAAACTTAAAAAATAACAAAAAAATAGCCCTCGTTGTATAAGTATGTATAGTCAGTGTATATTTGTGTATCATAATGTATATTTAGTGTATAACTCATGTATAAGTAATATACATTGTATAGTAGTGTATACTTTCTATAACTTTTGACAAACTATATTGTATAGTCATATATAGTTTCCCTGATTTTGGGCTATTTCTTATGTAAATAAAACATGAACTACTTTTTTGTAAACTTTTTACTTTTTTGTATATATATGTAATTGACTCGGATTTAAATACACATAAATAATGTATTTAACATTCTTATTTGTCAAAAATTTAATTTTAATTCTTCATGTGTCATATTTAAGACTACAAGATTAATTAACGTTTTGATACATTTAATATAACATTAGCTTAGGACCACAAAATTGATTTTTTTTTTCAAATTTTCTTACACTTCATACCAAGTTAAACTAGCTGATTATTTTTTATATCATTGTATCTTTTGAAGACAAAATATTTTGTGTCCACCAAATTTTATACAACAAATTGTACATTTTTTGGTTTGTTCCATTAAATGTGTTAAAGAAAGAATAAAAAAGTAAAAAAGAATTTGAAATTATAATTTTTAAAAATTTGATTACCATATCCTAAAAAGGACTCTTAATTATAAAATTACCAAATTAAGACTCCTACGCAAGTAATTTTTTGTTTTTCAAAATTTATTAGGATAAATATGATTCCTAAACCAAAAAAGGATTTGAAAAAATAAAGTTAAAACTTTCCGAAAATAAAGCTAATTTTATTTTTTTTATGTTCAAATAATTATATATATAGATATAGATATAGAGTACAATAATTTTTAATATATTATAATTCTAAAAATAATGTGATAATTTACGTGCAATAATTTATAATATTATCCTCTAGAAATTTCGTTGATAGAATAAATATGAAATAAAAAAAAATGTATAGAAAAATGCCAAAATTTGCCATATAAAGTTAGTAAAGCAATTCAGTTTTCACATTGAAAAATAGTAGCTATTTTTATTTTTCAATAAAGTTTCAAGATATATTTAGAAAATTTTAGAAGCCAGCTAGCACGTATGGTGTAGAATTCCCAAAAAAATATGAGGTACAAGTATAAAATTATAATTTTAATCACAAATAAAAAAAAAACAAATATAATTTTTATTATCTATTCCTTAATTCTTATCGAAAAAGAATTTAATTATACGTTAATCTCTTTATGAATATCCCAATCATCTCTCCTAGTCACAGAAGGACTCTGAATTATTTTTTTTCTATCTATATATATCTATCTCAATTACAAAAAATATTAAGAAAAATTTTATCTTTTTCTCAAAATATGGGGTTAAGAATTTGCTTCTTGTTTTTTTTGATAATATTTTGTAATATTTCTACTATCAAATCCCATAAAACTCTCCCAAACTTCACATCAATTTTAGTATTTGGAGATTCAACAGTTGATGCTGGAAATAATAACTATATATTAACTTCAGCCAAAGGAAATCATTTACCCTATGGTCAAGATTATCCACATCATACACCAACAGGAAGATTTTCTAATGGAAAATTAGTTTCAGATTTTTTGGCGAGTTCTTTAAATATTAAAAAGAATGGTGTTCCGCCATACCTGCAACCAAATTTATCTGAAAAAGAAGTACGTACTGGAGTCTGTTTTGCTTCAGGAGGTACAGGATTTGATGAGTTGACAAGTACAATTTCTGGGGCAATTTCAATGAATGAACAGTTGGATTATTTTAGGGAATATTTGGATAAAATTAATGAAATTGTTGGTGATGATAATAGTGAACAAGTTGAAAGAATTGTGAATGAGGCTTTGGTTCTTGTTAGTGCTGGGGCTAATGATTTTATTTTTAATTTTTATGATTTGCCAACAAGAAGATTTCAATTTAGTTTGAGTGATTATCAAGATTTTTTGTTGGACAAAGTTCAGAGTTTTATCAAGGTTAGTTCTACTTATTTTATTGCTTTATTTTTTTTATAACAATTTCGGAAACAATCTCTCTATCTTTATGAGATGGTGATGAGGTCTGTGTTTTTTTCAGACCCCACTTGTGGAATTTTACCGGATATGTTATTGTCATTGTTTTTAAACAACGAGTGACATTTAAAAAGTTAGTTGTTAATAGCGTGATAGATTTTTGAGAAAATTCATGTATATTTTGTGTGAGATTTTTTGAGAAAATTCATAGAAATATAATAATATTGTTGATGGTGTGACTTGTTTTTTTCCTTTTGTATTTGATTTAAAATGAGATTTTTTGAGATAATTAAGACATATTTGATTGAAATTAGATAATATATTAGTTGTTGATGTACTCTTGTTAATGACATGAATTTTTTGAAATATATATATTTGCTTGTAGATATAAGATTGTTAGTGACATCTTTGAGAAAATTCATGCATATTTAATTAAATAAGACTATAATTTTTTGAAAAAGTTCATACATTTTTGAGATTATATATTTTATCTCAACATTAACAACTTTGATATATATATATATATATACATGAATTAAAATTAAATGTCCAATCTAATTTAATTAAAAGTATAAATTGTTAATTATTTAATATCATTAGTAACATACTTCACTCTTTACTATGCATATTCGTGATCTCTTAGCTTTTCTAGCTTCTAATATTCCATTTTTGTCTCTTTATACATATTATATTCTTAATTAATTATTTAATTATTCAAACGTGTTTAATTTTTTTTGATATATATATATTAACATTTATTGTAATTTTTTCAGGACTTATATGATCTTGGATGTCGTAATTTTATCATAAATGGATTGCCTCCAATTGGTTGTCTACCAATTCAAATTACAGCAAAATCTTTATTTTCAAGAAATTGCATAAAAAATGAAAATGTTGATTCAAAAATGTATAACCAAAAGCTTGAAGATTTGTTACATCAATTGCAAGAAGATCTTTCTGGAAGCAAAATCTTATATGTAGACACATATTCTTTTGCATTAGACCTAATCAACAGGCCAAAAGCACATG
The DNA here is from genome assembly GCA_038996855.1 of Solanum aculeatissimum. NCBI lineage: Eukaryota > Viridiplantae > Streptophyta > Magnoliopsida > Solanales > Solanaceae > Solanum > Solanum aculeatissimum. Next base: position 10,511 of record JBCEWC010011119.1, read on the forward strand.
GTAAGTCCTTTCAATTAAATTTTTACTACACGATCAATTGATTATCGATCATATATGTATCTGAAAAATGTAAATTTGTGATTGGTTAATTGGAACAGGATTTAAGGAAGTAAGAAAAGGATGTTGTGGAAGTGGATTAATTGAAGCAGGACCTTTGTGCACCAGTCTGTCTATCGTGTGTCCAGATCCGTCAAAGTATATATTCTTTGATAGCATTCATCCAACTGAAGCTACTTACAAGAAGGCTGCTAAGTACATACTCAAGAAACTCCCTAAATTAGGGAAAAATTAGCTCTACTAATCTTTTAAGTTAGTTAAATTTATTTAATTTAATTTGTTGCAAAAATAGAATAGGTAGGTAAGTGTTTAGCTCTTTAAGTTTCTCAATTTTCTGCTTATAAATAAAATTAACATTTTGTTTCCTACTTTTACCTCTTCGAAAAGTTATTTGAGACAACATTATTGTAATTATTTTAGTATCTAGAGCAATATTGCAAAAAAGTAATTAATTAAAATGGTTATATAATATATCTTATGTAGTTTACTATTTCCTCCGTCTCAAATTAATTGAATTTTTGAGACTTTTTTTCAATGTTCAAAATAATTAAATGGTTCAAAGTTCAAGATGAATGTTTGAAACTTTTTCCAGATTTGCCCTTTCATTTATTGAAATTTCTTAATATGTGTATATTGCCTCAAAAATTCAATTAATTTGAGACAAAAAAATAATACATAAATTTTATTTCAAAAAATATGAAAGTGTCATATAAATTAAAACAGAAATAAACAAAAAAAAATGCATATTTCCCAAAGTTGAATTTTGTCATACTTTCCATTATAGCTAATAATCTTTTCTTGTCAATCTCTATTGTTTTGACACATGCATATATAGCTCCATTTCAATCTTTAATTATCCAATCATAATAATCCATCTCATTAATTTGACTTCAATTATGTGAGCATAACCTATATATGCCTTGAGCACTATCTACATTTAATAATTGAACACACAAGTAGCATTCACACCTAAGTCCACAAACCTAAATTCCATTTTTTTTTTTCTAATTAGGATTTTGATTAATCAGTATCTGATAGAATTACAATAATTTTTGTTTAAAATAAAACATTATCTATCAGACGATTCTATTATTAGGACTCGAATCCAAAATAATTAAAGATTAGATAAATACTTATCAACACTCCATCTCATGAATATGAGTTTTAAAAGTTCATGTAACTATATGTAAGTTATAATTACACATGTCTCTTTTCTATCAATTGCTTATTCACATGTCTCTTCTTCTAATGTGTTGTAGTATTGTCCACCTTGAGAATGTATAATAATGTATTTTATAGTTATTCCACTATGGTAGTGGGAAGATACATTTTAATCATAGTATGGCTATCACATGACAAGTCCAAAAAACTTTATTTTTCATCCACAAACTTTAGTGAGGCCCATTTTTAATTTCATTGACATATACTCTCAATCACCAAATTCTCATAATAATAATGTACAATGTCCCCCACTTACCTCTATTTTTTAATGTTTACCAACAAAAACCCTAGCATCTAAAACTATAAATAGGGTTACAATTATCATGTTTAACCACATCAAGAAATTAAATCAAACATTACTAGCTAAATAGAGGAATAATACTTGCATATTTAGTTTTGGTACATTTTAAGTATGGCTAGGGTTAAGCCTTTGGGCTTTATTGCTTTGCTTGTTTTGTCAACTCTTGTTATGGTCATAGAGGGTAGGGTGGCACGTAAGGATTTGGGCCTAGACTTGGGTGGTGGTATAGGAGTGGGTGTCGGTGCTGGGGTTGGATTGGGTCTAGGAGGTGGAAGTGGTTCAGGGGCCGGTGCAGGAGCAGGTTCAGGCTCAGGCTCAAGTTCAGGGTCAAGATCAAGTTCTAGTTCAAGCTCGAGTTCAGGTTCAACTTCCTCAGGCAATGGTGGTGCAGGTTCAGAAGCAGGCTCATACGCTGGATCAAGAGCTGGTTCTCGTTCTGGCAACCGAGGTGGATCAAGCGAAGCAGGTTCAGAAGCAGGCTCATATGCTGGATCAAGAGCTGGTTCTGGTTCCGGTAATTAATGTGAATTTAATGATACGTAAGGATATCATATAGCTATGATGGAGGAGATGGTTAATAATAAGTATTCCATTAGATTAGGAAAAAAATAAATAAGAGCTTAATTACTACTTTAATTTGAAATGAAAAAAATAAAGAATAAAATGCATGAAATCCTATATATAGTACGTAATTTATACATTGTTCTAGTTAATTAATTTGTATTATTGCCACTTGTGTATTAGTTTAAATCTATAAATATTAAGTGTGGTTTGTGTTTAACATATTCTTTCTTTCACTAAAAATTGTCATAAATTTACGTAAATTCAATAATTTTTGGTTGGACATTAGATATACTAATATACTTTCTTTTTATTTATTTATTAATTAAAAATAAAATCATAATCCAACCACTGAAGATTGGGATCTAAATCCTTCATTATAAAATAAATCAATTATACACATGATTACGAAATTATAATTAATTAATTAATTAATTAAAAGTGGATTAATGTTCATGGAACACTCCAGAATATTCAAATACATGTTGATGTATTCAATTGGTTTATTTGATCTCTTATCTTCTTTTATATCATAGTTGCATTTTTCGAAAGTCAATTTGACTAATTTTTAAAAATAAATTAATATTTTAAAATAAAAATTTAGATATTCAAAAACTATACAATTAGTATTATCAATCAACAAGAAAAATTACGTGAATAAGCAAATATATACTAATTAATCAACTAACATAGCTATATAGTTTTAATTAATTACGACTCACGACAAACATTTAGATATAATTACAGTTTGAGTTTTGTATAATTCGAGTGATTTATACAATCTTTGTGCGTGAATAAAAAATTATATAGCGAAATATACAAACATTGTTAATTGTATAGCGAATTATATAAATAAATGATGTGCACGAATTATATAACGAAATATATAAATACTATGCAAATTATAAAAGCATTGCTATAACTATGTTACAAAATATAATTATCTTTTAAGTGACTATATACGAAAGCTCCTCCCACGTACCAACTTGTTACATAGTAATAATTTTTTAAAATATTCTAATTAGGACCCTTCATAGAACCTTCTTTAAGCATAATTATGAAGAAAAATTACAATTAAATATTTTATTACAACGTGCAAGCTGCACAGAGTGTGTCTCCTTGGTACGGCTGACAAAATTAGCATAATTAAATTAATTTAATTATCAAACTAAGGATCACTAATATTATTTTTATAAATTATAAGAATGAGTGTACTATAGTGTGTACTCGAACCTTCTAATTAATGTGGTCCAACTACACTAATGTCTGTTTAGCTCTATTATAATTGAACGAATTAAATCAAATTTAAACGAATTATAATGAATTAAAATAACAAATAAGTTAAAATTTAATTATAATATAATATTTTTCATATTTAGGACTCGAATTTATCGTATGGTTTCTATATTTACCCATCCGGTCTCTTTCTAAAAAAGAAAACGTCCACTTTCCTAAATTTACAATTAGCTGTCTCCTTCTCTCTCAATTTTTCAACCTTTCTTCTCTCCTCCAAATCTCTCGTCAGTATTCTTTAACGCGTTCACGCGTTAATCTGAAGTTTCTGGGTCTATATATATTCTTCCACTTTCTTCTTTCTTTCCTCAGATGCAACAACAAAACAAATCAATTTCAACCATTTTCTTCTGCATCTTCAATAATTTGCTCTTTGATTTCTAACAATTTGCGAAAATGGGGGGTTTAGAAGAGGAATTTATTCCATCAACACCCGGGAAATTCAAGGACAAAGCGTATAATTACTCTGTTAATCGTCAATTCAACAGATGTTTCGCTTCAACAAGTACTATGTTCTTATGGGCGTTGTTTTTGATTGCTTTAACGGCGTCGTATTTGAGTTTCCACTCGTTTATGGATTCCGGTACCCGGTATCTCTCCTCCACATGGGGCAGTCTACACTGGGAGAAACAAGTCCGTGATTCCGCCCAAATCCACCGCGTCAACGGCATATCCGTACTCGTCACCGGCGCCGCCGGTTTCGTCGGATCTCACGTTTCAATCGCGTTGAAGAAAAGAGGAGACGGCGTCGTTGGGATTGATAACTTCAACAATTACTACGATCCTTCGTTGAAGAAAGCCAGGAAAAATCTGTTGAGTTCCCACAATATCTTCGTCGTTGAAGGCGATGTAAATGACAAGAACATGCTAATGAAGATGTTTGATATCGTGGCGTTCACGCACGTCATGCATTTAGCTGCGCAAGCCGGGGTGAGATACGCCATGGAAAATCCCCAATCTTACGTTCATAGTAATATTGCTGGGCTTGTTACTCTTCTCGAAGCTTGCAAAAATGCTAATCCTCAGCCCGCCATTGTATGGGCAAGCTCCAGTTCAGTTTACGGGTTGAACGAAAAGGTACCATTCTCCGAATCGGATCGAACCGATCAACCCGCTTCGTTATACGCAGCAACGAAGAAAGCCGGTGAAGAAATTACACATACTTACAATCACATTTACGGGTTATCAATAACCGGGTTGCGGTTCTTTACCGTTTACGGTCCATGGGGAAGACCCGACATGGCTTATTTCTCATTTACCCGAAACATCTTACAAGGTAAACCGATCACTGTTTACCGGGGCAAGAACCGGGTCGACTTGGCCCGTGATTTCACCTACATTGATGATATTGTTAAAGGGTGCGTCGGGTCACTTGATACAGCAGGGAAGAGTACCGGGTCGGGTGGTAAGAAACGGGCCCCCGCTCCTTATCGGATCTTTAACTTGGGTAATACATCGCCGGTGACAGTTCCGATGATGGTTGCGATGTTAGAGAAACATTTGAAGATAAAAGCTAAGAAAAATGTCGTGGATATGCCCGGAAACGGCGACGTTCCGTTTACGCATGCCAATATTAGTTCGGCCCAAAAAGCATTCGGGTATAAACCGACAACCGATTTGCAAACCGGGTTGAGGAAATTTGTTAAGTGGTATCTTTCTTATTATGGCTATAGTCAACAAAAGTCTGTAAAATAATTTTTATTTTTTTATTTGGTTATTTTTAGGAGTTTTTAGATTATTTTTTATTTAAAAAAAATCACCAAAGGTGAAAGAAAAAAAGGAAAAAAAAAGAGAAAAGAATATTATTCTTTTCTTTGTGGGAAGGAGTGAAGAAAAATGAACTCCTTATTCCTTGTTTAGAGTATTATTATTATTATTATTATTAATATTAATTATTAATTATTTTCCTTTTTTGTAAAGGATTAAAAAGTTGCTAATTTATCAATGGCTCATTTGCACTTTTTAAATTTCTTATGTTAAAGCACTTGTATTGCATCCGAGACTATTTTCTAAAAACGCTCAACTCAAATATATCAGTTTCAGAAATAGAAATTTACTAGATATAGACTAACAATTAGAATAAAAAGTAATTGATAATTTTATAAATATATTAAAACAACACAATATATGAAGACGCAATTAACCCTTCTAACTGACTATTTCATAAGGCAAGACAACAGAGAGAGTGAAAATATATTATATAAGATGGAACGAAAGGAGTATTTGAGTTGAATAAACTTAATGAATATGTTTTTGATAATAAATCCGTGAATGAATTTTTGTGTCGATGTGATATAAATTTAAATTAATTTTATTAAATAAAAAAATTAAAATAAAATAATAAAAAAAGATAGGAGACAGCTAAGGTCCATCGAGTGGGACAGCTGAATAAAGGCGTGAAATACGGCTAATGGATTTAATGGTGGGGGCCCAACACCATGTGACTTATCTAACTGGATTGGGCTTAGGATATTTTTTCTAAATAGTTTCAAATATATATAATAAATTAATTAATTTATAATAAATATAATCTTATTGTATTTGCATAAAAAATAATTAAAATTATGATATATAGTAAAAAGTATACAGTAAAAGGTATACGTTGACTATACATGCATATACAACGAACAATTATTTATTTTGTAATTATTTTGGACGAATACACATTTACTATAATTATTATTTTTTTATTTGAGATAATTTTAAATATATATAATAAACTAATTAGTTTATAATAAATATAGCTTCATAGAGAGTATACTCTGATTATATAATATAGATTATTTATATATGAACTATACACTGAATATATATTGCAATACACTCAAAAACTGAATATACCTTGACTATATATAAAATATATAGGCTTAAGTCATCAGTAGACACTTAAAGTTGTCTCTATTTTTCACTTAGACACCTGAACTCAAACTTATACCTATGAACACCTCTACCCTTCAAATTTGTACCATCACATTTTTTTGACAATCAGAAACAAACATAAAATGAGTGAGATACACTCCCAATGACATGGCAATTTGACAAATCAAAT
>JBCEWC010011120.1:0-16992 GCA_038996855.1 Solanum aculeatissimum
GAGAGGCTTATTTGGGGTTCCTTCGGGTTCCTCATTCGCCATGTCACGTCTAGGCCCTAGGCTTGGGTCGTGACAATGAATATGGTGGAGCCAAGGCTAACTCATATGCAACTAGCCTAACTCACCTCAAGATCTCAAATGACCCAATATAGCAGGGCCTGAGCTTACCCTGTTGGCCAAATCTTATCACCCCCTTTAAGGGTAATACTCTCAGAAACACCCTGTCACTAACCCTAAAACATAAGAGTCTGCATCTCTGGTTGGCATAACTCTGATGTTGACTCTGAGCTGTCCTCAATTTATCCTGAATAACCCGTACACAATTTAAAGTATCCTGAAGCAAAGTTGTGTTATATGGATTCAACTCTGTGCACTCAAACCAACCAATGGGAGTACAAAACAATCTACCATACAACACTTCAAATGGGGCCATTTGAATACTGGAATGATAGCTAGTACTATACACAAACTAAGCTAAGGGTAAGAATTGATCCCACTGATCGCCAAAATCTAACACACAAGCCCACAACATATCCTCGAGGACCTAGATAGTACGCTTCATCTGGCTATTAGTTTGGGGATGGAATGTTGTACTCAAATCAACCCAAGTGCCAAACTCTCTCTTGGAAATGCTCTCCAGATCTTGAGCGCAAACACTACCGTTGCAAACTCTAGATCGGTAGTGTGTTAGTTATGCTCATCAACTCTCAACTGTCAAGATGCATAAGAAATAACTTGACCTCGCTGCATCAGAACACAACCTAAGCAAACATGGGAAGCATCACAATATATTGTAAAGCCCCCACCCTCAACAGGAAGGGTTAAAATACGAGCGATGGTCAATAAATACTTTAGCCTCAGAAAGCCGGCCTTATATTCCTCAGACCAGATAAACAGTACACCATAGCAAGTCAAATGAGTCAACGATAATGCAATAGTATAAAACCCCTTGACAAACCACCTATAGTAGCCTGCTAAAATAATAAAACTCCTAATCTCAGTGACAAAAGTAGGTTTAGGCTAGCCACGAATAGCCTCAATCTTAACTAGATCTACCATAATGTCATCTTTAGACACCACGTGCCCTAGAAATATCACAGACACAAGTCAGAACACATATTTAGAAAATTTAGCATATAACCTATGATCTCTCAATGTCTGTCGCACTATGTGGAGATACTAGGCATGCTATTCTCAGCTCCGTGCGTACACTAGAACATCTTCAATGAAAACTATAACAAAGGAATCCAAGTACGACCTGCATACACGAGTCATTAGATCTACAAATGTAGCAGGGGCATTAATTAGCCCAAAAGACATAGTCAAGAACTCATAATGTCCATAACAGGTATATATTGTAATATTCAGAATATCCTCTGCCCTAATCCTCAACTGATAGTAACTTGATCTCAAATCTATCTTACAAAACACTACAGTCTCGTGTAACTGTTCAAATAGATCACCAATGCGAGACAGAGGATAATGCTTTTTCATCGTCACCTTATTTAGCTGCCTATAATCAATACACAACCAGAGAGTCTCATCTTTCTTTTTAAAAAATAGAACAGGAGCTCCCCAGGGAAAAATACTCGACCGTATGAAACCCAGATCTAGAAGGCCTTAAAGTTGGACACTAAGCTCTTTAACCTCTACAGGGGCCATCCAGTATGGAGGAATGGATATGGTCTTAGTGCCCAGCTAAACCACTATAGAAAAATCAACACCTCTCTCTGGAAGCAACCTAGATAAATCAGCAAGAAGCAGGTTTGAGAACTCATAGACCACTGGAATTGGCTCTACAGTAGGAGTCTCATCTGTCACCTCACAAACATGAGCCAAGTATGCTAAACAACCAGTATATATCAACCTCTAAGCTTGAATGAATGAAATAATATCAATCGATGCATGGTTAACAGATCCCTGCCATACTATTGGAGACATGCCAAGTACAACCAAGGTAACAATTGTGGCATAATAATCTAACATAACATGATATGAAGATAACCAATCCATACCTAGGATAATATCAAAATCAAACATGTCTAGAAATATCAAATCTGCTCGCATGTCAAATCCCTGAAGAGTAACCATATATGATCTGTAATCCTAATCCACTACTAAGGAATCTCCTACAAGAGTCAATACACAAATCTGGGATGGAAAGTGATTGGGACTCACACCCAAATGAGAAGAAAAGTAAACATAACATATGAATACATTAAACCAAGATCAAATAAAATTGAAGTCGACTACTGGAACAAAGTAATAATACCTGTTATTATAAAGTAATAATACCTATAATATCCTCTTCTGATGCCTCAGTCTCTGATTAAGTTGGAACTGTGTAGAAATGGCCCTAATGGCTTCCACCTCTGGTGTCGCCTCTACTCCCAGCTCTATCACTTCTAATAGTACCTCTGGGACCCTGGTAGTCTTATTGAGAACTTTACTGAAATCTTGGCAGTGATCTGTCAATCTGTCCCCTAAGTCTGGATTGTGAGCCACTGAGCCCAACCTCATGAAGAGCATACTTGTTGCTTCCCCATTGGACCTCATCACCAAACAACTCAATAAAAGGAGTGTGACCCACAATTTCAAGATAAGAACCACCCAAAGTTACAAGAGAGTAGGTCCCAATCCTTAACTGAGGCCTCAACCCTCGCACAAAATAGCAAATCTACTCTTCCTCAATAGGTGCAATAAATGTGGAGTACTTGGAGACCTCTTGAAATATCACCTCATACTTGGACATTATCATCGTGCCCTGATCCAAACGAGTGAATTGATCACGAAGCCTATCTCTGAGGCTCCTGGGAACAAACTAGGTCATAAATGCCTCTAAATACTTAGCTCAAGTCATAGATGGGGCCTAGCAAGCATGGTATCTTTATAAGTCTGCAACCACTATTTGGTTGGCTCGTCTAACTAATGTGCACCAAAATACGACACTTTTGATACTTTAAACATAGCATTTTGTGTGTTCTTGAAGTGATATTAGTAGGTTTGATGTATTTTTATGTTGATTTTTTTCAGGAATACAAGAGTCAGGGAGTTGTTTTGCCGATCTGGACAAGAATGTAATTTTTTTAGATTTTATGAGACCATCTATGATTTGTGGTTCATTCCATGACCTGTAGATGGGTTTCATAGTCCAGATCCAGTGAAGGGCCAATTTTCTGAAGTTGATATTATATGTTACCAGGATGGATCGTAGGTTATTCTACAGTCTATACATCAATTCGTGGTTTTAGGCCTAGAGATTTTTTATGGTTCCTGAAAGTTATCAGGATAGAAGCACTTACGGGTCATGAGTCTATCTACGAGCCATAGGAAGTAGTTCATACTTTGAAGATAGTTTTTGAAAGATATAGTCTACAAAGTCATCTATGGGTCGTGAAGTCATCTATGACCCGTAACTATATTTGTATAGAGCCCCGATTTCAGTTTTCCTATTTCGTTTAGGATTTGGTTTTCTTTTATTATAAATAGATTTTTAGGTCTTTTTAGATGGACTGAACTTTAGAATTGATATTATTACTTTGTTTAAACGTGTTCCTAGAGATTTGGAGAAGAGTACTTTTGATCTTATCTTTGGTTTATAATATTGTGATTTACGTGAAGATTTCAATTTTCTTGTTCTTCAATCCTTCGTTGTAAATGTTTAATTCTGAAAATTCATAACATGATTCGCTCATCTACAACGAACATGAGTATCTAAATCCACAACTAGAGTTGTGGGAACCATTAAGAACTAACAAAGTAAATATCAAATAATTTGTAATTCTTGGAAGGTGTGCATACATGTATTATTTATCTCTTCATTTTGATTGCTTTTTAATGGTTGCATATATTAGAACTCGTCTTATTCTTATTTACTGGACCAAGGGGATAATGAATGGAAAAAGGAATAAATAACAGAATTCAACGTGAGCACACTCGTCTAATCACTTTGAATGGATCAGTAGATGGTTGTACTGGGACAAGGTAAGGGTTAGTAATGCGATACCTGTACACGGACCAAGTTGCGTGGTGAAATTTTCCTAGTTACTAGAACAAGGGATTAGGTGAACCTAACGTACCACTTCTACATGCTACAAACTAGAAAATGTTACAATTATGAGGTTATACTGCGTTAGGAATTCATGGAGAACACAACACCCTGGTTGTGTCTCTCACTGAATTTAAACTCTTGCATTGACTATTTGATCTTAATTTAGGTTTAATTATTATTTTACATCAAAACCCCCCTTTTTGGAGGTAAGTCGATCAATTCATCGTAATTGCTTTAATTACTCCAAGTCTAGACCTTATTCCTCGTGGGATTGATCCTAACCGTTGTTTGGTTTTATATTTGAACAACAACCACTTATACCTTAATTGGGAGGTATAGTTTGGGCGTGATCACTAACTGGTATGCCATAAACTCTACACCTCTAGACTTTAAAAGCCTCAATGTCTGTAACCTCTCTCTGTAATCTGTCAAGAACTCATGTGAACCCTCTCCAATCGCCTCCAAAAATCTTGGCAAAGTCAGCTTAGGAAAATATCTGAGCACCCGCTGGTCCTAGAAAGGTATGTCTCCCTCTGGATGTGCAAATGGAGCCTTTGGAGCAGTGTGCTCTACCAAGGGCTGCCTAGGGGCTATACCAAAAGAACCGAGGTTGGTACCGATCACTGCTGAATACCTTCAAGTGCTACTAAATAACTGGCCAATAGCCACCTTCACCTCAGGAGTAATCACAAAATCAGTTGGGGGTGATGGGGGAGTAGGTACCTCCGACTATGGGGGAGTCGGGATATCCTATCGCTACTCAACGGAGTCTAGGAGTTTCTTCCTATCGAGGACTAGCTGCGCACCCTCAACTCTGCCTAGAGACTGACTATTGCGCGAGATATCTTTGAACGAGTAAAACAATCAGATTCTGGGGAACCAACATACAATACTACACAAACAAAATCAACAAATTAGAGTTTCCTAAACTTCCTCTATCCTCCTGAAAATAAGTCACGAATGTCTCTATACCCATCCGCAGGACTCTACAGATGGTAGTTTTTTATAGAAGAGACCAATGAACTATGCTCTGATACCATCTTGTCAGGACTTGACACTACAAGTCATGATGGAGCTTGTTATATCTCACCTACAAACAAGACAACCTAATAAAGAAGGTAACGTGTCTAGTAACCTACATATGACTATGCTACATAAAAATAATACAAGCCAAAGATCACCTATTCTAGAACTTGGAAGTCAAATTCACAGAGCTACTATAGACCAAAATAAAGAAATACAAACTCTGAATAATACAAATATAACACAATCCAAAACTATATACATAAGTTGGTGTCTGGATACAAAGACAATCAACTAGACAGATAGAGACTACAAAAGATACCAAAAGTCACCTGATGCTCACAAAAAGTCTCCTGAAATGACAGTGATAGGTCTAAGTCAACAACGTTGGCTCGTACTTGAATCTGCACCATAGACATAGACAGATGCAAAAATATTAGGGTGAACACCAATATAAGGTACCCAGTAGGCATCATCAACCATCTGAGTGAAATATAGTAAATACTATAAGAATAACTAGACTATGCACTATAAACACTATCTGACGAACCAAAAGCTAAGTGATATATGTTTGAAGATTCAAGTAACCCAACCACCAAACCAGGTGAGGTGTGTCTGTACCACAGATGCGGTTAGGATGAGGTCAAGGTATAGAAATGTATGTAGGTGTAAGGCCCTAAAGTCTATTCATATACGCCAACTAGCCCTCATAAGCCCAAAAGGTACACCTACACATAACAATAAGATATATTGGTGTATTAGCATGGGTATTGGTAATGAATTGTATGAGATCTCAAACAGAATGCAACCCCAACATTGTACCGAGCCTCTAATGCCCAAATTATGCATAACCTAAAAATTTTATTTCAAAATTTCTGAAAAACAATACCAATATGGCAATAATTATTTTATCAATTTACCTCAAAGCAAAATCTGATAAATTTAATAACACGACGACGTTCCCCTCAGAAATATCTTCAATTTGAACTAAAATTTTACTAAATTCTGATCCTTAATGAGAATTATATTAATATGCAAAGATTCCGACAATCACCAACAATATATTATAGGAAAATCATGAAATTTATCTTGAATGGAATGTCAAAAGCAATTTTTGACACTTCCAAGATATTTCACTCAAAAAAAAAAATACACAAGTTAGTCTTTTAAATAACCCAAATTGAATAAAAATAACCTAAAAATGAGGTGTAAAGTGAGCGATATATATATATATATATATATATATATGTCCTTGCCATGTGGTGTCACCACATTCAGCCACATGGCATGATGTGGTTCAGCCACATCATCCGTCACTTCAACAACCATCCAACTCTTTTTTGATATTTTGGGCTCGTTTCAAATTTAATTTCGCAAATGAATTATGTAATCCAACTAATTTCTACGTTCTATATCCAATGGCGCAGAAAAAATTCCCATCGGAGTTTATTATGATCTGATGTGGATTCCACTACCTTATATCCAATTTTTAACAAAAAAATCAAGAGCGTCAAATCTTATCCGAAAGTCCCCGGTACCAAACGAAGGTTCGTTTTGAATCAAACTCGACGTTTTGAAGTTGACTGCATTATCAAAATTCCCATCTAGGTACATTTCCCAAGGTTATTGACTAAAGTCAACTTTTAGCCTGTTTCTGAACTAAATTTTCAAAAAGTGATTTAAACTCGCACCGAGAGCCTTGAGTCTTCAATAAACCATGCTTCTAGCCTAATTTGGCCATTTCAGTGCTGATTGAACTATCAAAATTTCACTCCAAGGATGTTTACTAGGGCTTTATCTAAAGTTCATTTTTAGTTATAATTGTCCTTCTAACACGGAAAACGACATATTTTCTAAATGAACGACTCAACAATCACATCATCAGTGTCAACAAGTCCTAAATGTCCTGGGCTGGCTATATAAATGCTCCAATCAATAAGATACATGCAAGAACACAAAAATGACCTAGAGGGTCATTACAATATAAATCTATCATAATGATGAACTTATCTTTTTTGCATATCCTACATCTGCATTCTCAGTTAGTAAGATCAAACATAGATTTTTTTACCCAAAGTCTATGATTTTAAATTCTCTTAGTTTCTAATTGTTAATTATTGATCCTATTTTTTAAAGTTACTGTACTTCATATCATTGTTGATTTTTGATTTGTATTTCATGCTTGTTCTACCGCATTGATATTTTCTAGTTAAAGTTATTTCGAAATATTATCATAGCATTTCATATGTATTATTTTTATGAGTGAAGTATATTATTAGTTTAATGAAGTATTTCGAGAAAGAATCTCAAGAAAGTATTTTTAGCTTCAACTGCATTAGTTCAAAAAAAAAAACTTTCAATAAAGTACATTTAACTTCAAATGCATTATTTTAGAAAGAGTTTCAAGAAATTATATTTTGCCTCCATTGCATACTTTTAGAAAGCAAGCGTGTTCAACTTTAAATAAAGCATATCTTAGCTTTAATAAAGCATAAATAAGTTGTAATAAAGAAAACATAGTCAGTTTTGCAACATCCTAAGCTATCCTAGCTAAGACTAGACAAAAAAAAAGCCAAACACCAAGAAATGTTTTTGAGAAAATGTATTAAGGTGAATCAGTTTTGGCGATGTAGTCTTGGGTTAAATTTTTGGACATGAAATTTTGGGAAAAAGTAAGAAAGGCAGAAGAGTCTTGGCCGAGTCTACGTTGCGAACATGAAGTAATGAAGTAAAATTTCAGAAAAATGAAGTAAAGAGAGTCAAGTCCTCATCGCGAACTTGTGTATTTTCTTTTGTCGATTTTTAATTTTATGTTGAGGGTAATTTGTATATTTTTTATATTTCTAGCCCTATATTGCATCTTTTTAGGAATAAAATTTGCCCCATATCAGTACTTAACATTTGGTTGCTCTAAAAAATGCTCAAAACTTTGGGAAATGAGAATTAAAGAGAAGAGGAGAAACTAAGGTTCAAGGGATTCAAACCGAATTTACTTGTTCAATCTTCATTCTAGGTATGTAAGGTTAATAAAATATTGGACTATGTTTGTCCTCATGCCCTAGCCATTTTATTTTCAGCCATATTAAGATGTCAGTGAATTTAAATCCCTTTATAGTGAAAATTCTTGAGGTTTTATGCTAGTTCTTACTAAATTTAAGGTATTTATTTTATGCATTGTTGTGTTTGAGATTATGAAATTCATGATGTATATTCATATAAACTCTAAAGTGAGTCTTGCATTTAATTATGCCATGCATTGTCTTGAGTTTGAGCATAAATTTCATTAATCTTATGAATACAAATTTGAGCATGAATTAAGATAGAAATCTTTTAGTCATACTCTTGAGCATGCATATAAATATCTTTAAACATTATCTTGAAATTGTAGGTATTTATTGAATCTATGTCACAAACCTTTAAGAAGAAGTGATAACCTAAGAAAAACAAAAGTAAGCTAAGTCCCAAAGAGACTAATTGTGTTATTCAAGAATGTTCACTTTTAAATTATTAGTGTCATAAACAATATTCCGAGAGTAATATTGAGCATTGATTTAGGTAAGAGTATATAAAAACTCAAATTCATAAACTACGTAGCCAACGTAGGATAGGATCATAAAAAAATTTATATGAATCCCCACATGCCTCTTAGAAGACCTATTAAATGGATCCATAAGTTAAGTTTGTCCCTTACTATGGCAAGATATGGATGGCTCTGGCATCATGAGCAAGATGTTGTATCATCACGAAACTCAATATAATGATTGTTAGTTAGAGAAACTCCCCAAGCTTAAAGTATTATATTTTACATATTGAGTTGCACCATTAACTTGTTAAGATATGTGTCTTTTTCTATATTGCATAGTTTATGAGTTGATATGCTTTTAGAGTTAAGTCTTAGGTTGAGCATTTTGATATAAGTCTCTTATTTATCAGTTTACTTACTCATACATTTTATGTACTAATGTCATTTTGATCTGCATCAGTTTATGATACATACATAGGTGATAAAGCTCCTCAACAGGCACATCGTTGAAGATGTAGCTTCCTACTCAACTTCGGTGAGACCTCCTACATTTAAAAGAGCTCTAGGGTCTTTAATTTCTAGTCATTTTATTTCAGTTAAGGTAGCCATGAGCCTGTCCCAATACTTGTTTCATAGTTAGTTTTTTAAAGGCTTCATAGATGTAATGACCTTAAAGGTCATTTTTTACTTTTTTAATAAAATTACTATTTTGCTCCACCCCGTTTGTAGTCTTGAGTCACGTTGGATTGGTTCTAAAAGTTGTTTCAAAAAAATTTGTGTAAAGTTAAGATTTTTGCCAGTGTTTAGATTTTTAAGATTTGAATTGCCTAATTTTGACATTTTGAGTCTTTTGGATATTCGAGTGCCGGAATTGAATTTTGTCAATTTCATTAGTTTTAGAATATGAAAATTAATCTAGAAGATTGTTGGAATCTAATTTGGTGTTGTTATGTGAATTTTAGGTCCGAAGTAGGAAATTGAGTTACTGTTTGAGCTTGGTTTGACTTTGGTCAACATTTTAAATTTACGTGCTCAGATTGGTATTTTGATTATTCCAATGATATTAGGAGGTGATTTTAGTGATACAAGAAACTTTGTCGTAATTTTGAGGGCCCCGATGTCATTTTGATATTTCAAGCAACTTAAGTTAGAATTAAGGCGCCTAATTGGATTTCAGGTCAAGGAGGCCTCAAATTTGATTTTCGATGATTCCATTGAGTCTGAAATATCAAATTTAGTGAGATTACATATATAATTTATTGTCACGGGCTTCCAAATGAATCTCGAGAGTTGATTTTGAGTCTTGAATTATTGAAAATGTATTTTTGTTGTGTTCTGGTGCAAGCCTCGCTATAGAAAAGGCCCTGGCCGTTATTGCAACTTTGCTATAGCGACGTCCGATCGCAATAGAAAAGGCACTATAGTGAAGGTTGAGATTTTTATCGATTGTCACAATAGCCACACTTATGTCACTACAACGACATCAAAGAAGGATTTTCAGATGCCTGCACTCGCATTTTGAACATTTCCTCCATTTTTAAACTTTGGAAGCTCGACTAGGATGACTTGTGCTTGAATTTTTGAAGCCTTTTGATTGAAACAAAGTATTTTTTGCTTCCCTTATCATTATCCATTAATTATCCTTTAATTTAAACATGAAACTAGAAAATTGAATTGAGGAAATTGAGAATTTTCATGAATTATGAGGTTTTTAACATATTGATAATTATGACCTCATTTCAACTCCTTTTTTGAATTGATTTTCACTGGATGCTTCCTAATCATGAGAGGAATATTTTCATGTAAAAAAAATTCAAATTTCATCATGTATTTCTGGTATTGAATTTTGAATGATTTCATCCTTTTTTCTGAATTGCTTGATTTGTTGTTGTTAGTTTCATATTGTGTTTGTGAATTAATTTTCAAGTAGATTGTAGTGATTTAGATTCGATTCAAAAGAGAAGACATTTTGATTGGATTGATTATTCGCTAAATTGAGGTAAGTGGATCTTAACGTTTGTTTTGTTTATTGAACTTAGTATTTCCTTTGAATGTGAAACTTAAGGATTAGTGATCTATTCTAGTAGATACAATTTAAATAATGGGAAGGTGAAAATGATGATATATATGATGTGAATTATGAAATAATGTCTATTGTTGTTGACTTATGCTTGTGAGTTGATATTGTGAAATAGGCTTGTGATGCCATTGTTGAAATGTGAAAGTGTTCATGATGTCCTAATTATTGAACATTGAATCTTGTTATATGGAATTGTCTATTGAATTACCTTATATGAAATGTTGAACTAAATTCTTATGTTGAAATATTATTGGAATTTGTGAGACTAAATGCTTATGAAATAAGGACTCAAATGATGAATTGTCCTCAACTATGATGATTAAAGGTATTTGAAAGACTTGAACGACATTATGACATAATTATTATGTAATGTGTTGATGATGACTCAATTATTAAAATAATAATAAAAATTATTAACGATGTTGTATAAATGATGCAATGTAGAGATTTTTTCTATTTTTACACATTTGAAAGAGATTATTATGTCATCATGACATAAATTGCTTGATGTTTTATTGATGGTGAGAAGTTGAAGGAAAATGGTTCTAGCTATTTGACAATGAGATTGAGTACGGGATTATAAATAAATGATCTATGTGGACATCTTGTATTCACTCATGATTATGAAAGTGATACTTGTAATATAATTTTATATATATATATATGTGTGTGTGGGGGGGGGGGGTGGGTGGGTGTGTGTGTGTATGTGCGCATGCGGGCGCTTGATGTCCCATTTGTGATAGAAAGGTGAAGAAAAATTATTTCAGCTATAAAAAGAAAAGAAATGAAAAGCCATAGGGTAATAGTTGCAACTACATTTGAAATTTTAATACCACAAGGAAATAGGTTTGGTGGATACATAGTTCATGTGCGGCCCCCATGGGTTTTGGTCTAATTATATCAATGGATGTGTATAGTAGGATATACATGTATCATGACTTACTTGACATTGCATTGCATTAATTACATTTTATAGCATTTATTCCACTTTATATCATTTCTTTCTTGAAGTTGGTGTATGAACCAAGTATGATGTATTGAATGATTTGAATCTTGTATATTGTTGATATTGAACTATTGAAAGGTTCTGATATATGTTGAATGACTTGAGCCATGTATATTGTGAACTTTGGACCCTTCAGGTACTGTGATCTGAGTTTGTAACTATTATATTACCTATATTATATATACTGGCTTTTCTTGCGTGCAGGTTTTGCAGTTCGAAGATGTGTGATTAGGATAGAAGGAGTTTTTATTTCTTTATTCTCCACCTATGATTAGGTCCGCTTGTTGAGTACCTTAATACTCTCCCTTGTTTTCTACACATGTGTGTAGGTAGAGAGGCCAGATCCAGTTGATGTTCTTAATTGTCTTCTTCTTGAGGATCAACCTATTGACAGTTGAGAGATAGTTACTTGTTTCTCTAGCATACTCTTAAGACTATCAGATATTACTATTAGTTTTGTCCTATTTGAGAGATAAATACTATTGAGACTTGTATTACTTCTTCTTATTTTAAATGGAGGCTTGTACCTCCTGACAACCAGTTATGGGATAGTTTAGTTGGACTTATATTTTATAGCCTTATTATTATTAATGTTATGTTGTTTAAGCTTCCGCATTATTTTGTATTATGTTATTGTGATTCATCTAGGCTAACTTGTCTCTGTGGGATATAGACAAGTGCCATCACCCCCAAAATTGGGTCCTGACAATTTGGTATCATAACCCAAGGTTTATAGGTCTCACATCTTATAAGTCCAGTCGAATAGAGTCTCAAGGATCGGCACAAAGATACCCGTTCCTTATCTTTGAGAGGCTATGGCGACTCTTAAGAAAATTATCTATCACTTCTTTCAATCTAGTCGTGCATAGAGTCTTGAGTTAGTGATAAGTGTAGCGTATTATTTTTACAGATAGCCAGCACTAGAGCATCAACTATTTTAGGGGAGAGGTAGCCCCCAAGACTTTTACTGATGTCCCAATTAGGGGTATGTCTATGGACAGAGTCAAAGGACGAAGAAGGGGCTAAGGTTAAGGATCAACACTGGCTAAAGACTATGAGAGGGCTATCTACCTCGAGCCCGAGCTTAATATTGGAGGATCTCATATCCCTCCAGAGTATGTAACTGCACCTCTATTACATGATACTTTGCTGAGAGTGTTGGAGTACAAACAAGTATTTCCACAACTTCTCCGGGAGGTTTACATACCCAGATAGATGGGAAGGTTCCTATTCAGGGTCCCACTATTCATGCCCAGGTGGGCTAGTCACCACTAGTTGCTAAACTGTAATAGATTTCTCTTGAGCTAATACTTGTAGCAGATGATCAATTGAGCTACGAGTTGTTTTAAAAGATGAAAACACCCTAGTTTAAGGGTGGCAAGGGTGAGGATGCTTATGAGTTCTTTACTTTATGACATAAAATATTGGAGGTTGTTGGCCTATTTGATTCTCGAGGTGTTAGATTTATTTCTCTTCAGCTTAGAGTCACTGCTAGAGAGTGGTGGAGAACATATATGAGGTCTAGACCAATTGGATCCTCTCTGGTAGAGTGAGGTGTATTCTCAGAGGCATTTCATGATCGATTCATTCCTTAAAGAATTTGGGAGGAAAATTGGACGAGGTTTAAGAGTTTGAATCAGGGTAGTATGATTGTTCCAGACTGTGAGGCCCAATTTTATTAGTTATTGCACCATGCCATATCCTTGATTCTGACCGAGGTGAATAGAGTCCATAGAATTGTGAGAGGTTTAGTTTTCTCTATTAGATCCTATTTATTCAAGTTAGCTCGCGAGGGTTCCTTCTTCCAGACTATTATTAGTATAATCAAGAAGGTAGAGCTGATGGTTCAAGAGGAGTTTGGGGGTCCCAAAAAGGCACGAGCTTCTGGTCATTATTCAGGTACTTCTTCAAAAGGTAGAGGATTTCATCTGAGTGGCAGTACATCAAAGCATTAGGGTCTGGTGCATGCTTTCTTGCCAGCTATAGAGGGTCGTATAGGTTCACCTAGTGGTTAGAGATCTTCAGGTCAAGGTGGTTATAAAGTTCCTCCTAGTTCTTTGCATCACCAGCCTACGCTGAGGTCTTATTATGGTTGTAGATATCCTAGCCACATGATCAGGAAGTTTGCTTTTTAGACTCATTTTGGATTGAACTGTACCTATCTAGTGGCATATGTTAGGGATTCAACACCTCTATCTAGAGGTCTAGCACCACCAGTCAAAGGACATGGTAGAGCTTAGTCAGGTAGTGGTGGTCATGCTCCTGTTAGGGTAACAGGTGATGCAATGGTTTAGATTGATAGTATAGGCATGGGTCAGTTAGGTGGAGGCTGTGGTGTTCACTATTATGATTTTTTTGGTAGACCCAAGGTTGAGGTCTCAGATGTAGTTATTACAGATATTGTTCTAGTCTGCCGTCAACCTACCTTAGTATTATTTGATCTCGGTTCTACTTATTTATATGTGTCCACACACTTCTCTGCTAGGTTTAACTATTTATGTGATCATATGTTTGTACTTGTGCATGCATTTACCCTAGTAGGTGAGGCTGTAGTGGTGGATCGGATATACCGGTCCTATCTTGTTTATTTTGTGGTTTATGATACTTGGGTGGATATGATTATTCTTGATATGGTTGATTTTGATGTTATTTGTGGTATGGATTGACTATCTTAGTATCATGCTATTCTTGATTGTGTTGCCAAGATTGTTACTTTGGGCGTGTCTAATGGATTGAGAATTGAGTGGAAAGGTTCTTGTAGGTTTTATCCTAGCATGGTTATTTCTAATGTTAGGGCTCAAAGATTTATTGATAGGGGTTGTTTTGTACTTTGACTTTATTTGAATACCAATGCCAATTTGCTATCTATGGAGTCTATTCCTATTGTTTGTGTATTCATGGATGTGTTCCCTACTGATCTCTTGGGAGTTCCTCCTGACAGGGACATTGATTTTGCCATTGATGTAGTACCGAGCACTAAGCCTATTTCTATTCCTCCCTATCCTATGACTCTTACTATATTAAAGAAGCTAAATAATCAACTTCAGGCCTTGTTGAGTAAGGGGTTCATTTGGCCTAGTGTGTCACCATGGGGTGCTCCAGTTTTGTTTGTAAAGAAGGAGGATGGGTCAATGAGAATATGTATTGAATATAGACGGTTGAACAAGGTGACTATTAAGAATAAATATCTCCTCCTAAGGATTAATGATTTGTTTGACCAACTTCTGGGTGCAACGATGTTCTCTAAGGTTGATTTGAGGTTCGGGTATCATCAGTTGAGGATTAGATCACTTGATATTCCTCAAACTGTTTTTCGGATGAGGTATGGTCATTATGAGTTTCTTGTAATGTTATTTGGATTGACTAATGCACCTACCACATTTATAGAGTTGATGAATAGAGTATTATAGTTGTATTTGGATTCCTTTGTGATTGTATTAGTCTATGATATCTTGGTCTATTCGAAGATCAATGCCGATTATGTCAGACATTTGAGGATTATACTTCAGAGTCTTAGGGAGGAGATGTTGTATGCCAAGTTCTCCAAGTGTGAGTTTTTTCTCAATTCAGTAGCATTTCTGGGGCATGTGGTGTATAAGGAGGGAATCAAGGTTGATCCAGTGAAGATTGGGGCAGTTAGAGGGTGGACTAGACCTACTTAAGCCACTGAGATTCATAGCTTTGTGGGTTTGGTTGGTTATTATTGACGCTTTGTGCAAGGATTTTCTACTATAGAAGCTCCATCGACTAGGCTCACCCAGAAGAACATAGCCTTTGTTCGGTCGGAGGTGTGTGAGGAGAGCTTTCAATAGCTCAAGGACTTATTGACTACTGCATATGTCTTGACCTTGCTAGAAGTGGGTGTTGAATTTATCGTATATTATGACGTATTGGGTGCTTGTTTGGGAGACGAATGGAAAGGAAAAATGATTATCTATGCCTTAAGGTAATTAAAGACCCATGAGAGGAACTATCCTACCCATTATTTAGAGTTAGCAAGTGTTGTGTTTGTTTTGAAGCTATGGAGACAGTATCTATATAGGGTTCATTGTGAGATTTGTGCTGATCATTGCAACCTATTGTCACAACCCGGAAGTGGGGCCTAGATGTGACATGGCGAAGGAGAACTCGAAAGTCCTCGATCAAGCCATCATAGCATCATTACTCACATCATCAGTTTGGAAGCGTGGAAACGTAAACACATAGCACATATTTCTAGGGATAATGGGGCTTTGGACTCAAGCTATGGGGATGTTGCGGGGGATGGGATGGACATGGATCACATAGCACATAACAAGTATTTCTAAGGAGCATGTAAGTAGGACTAAAGCTATGGGGGAATACCGAGTTAAGGGACTTTCCACATAAGCACATTCCCAACATTTACAAGCACAATACATAATCATAAGCATAATCGGACCATCACTTCCATAATCAAATCTCAATAGACATATTATCTCAACAAAACATAATACAACGTGCAAGAGTTTTACATGTCCAACATAGCATCTATATAAGATAGAACGGGGCCTCGACATAATTTGGGCTCACCCTCAAGTCATAAAGTAAAGAAAATAAAAAGATACAAGAAAGAAAATAGCTATTGCCCTTGAACAAAAGGGCTCACCACAAGCAAGTATCTTCAAAGATGTCACTCGTCGTCCAACGGGAGATAGAGGTCATCACTAGTCCCTACATGGTTAGAGCATGTAGACAAAGAGTATGGGTTAGCACATAATATGAACTAATTATATGGGCATACAATGCAATAACATAATAATATGACCAAGCAAGATGACAAAGGGACAAGTGATATGAAAGGAATGCACATAGCCAAAAGATAAGTATATCATAATAATATGCCATGCCATGATGCATGAAATGTAACCTACGAATCATATTATAGTGGGGATGTGACCTCAACTGACAACAGAGGGAACCCGAGCTAGCTGCTACTTTGATTTGGACTACTTGCCAGGTAGATCCCTAGTCACCCTTCAACAGGGGGAAACATAACAAGTCATCCGATCTAGGGAGAAATCCCATGTTGGCACATGGTTTGACGGAAATGAGTATGAACCCTTGGAGATAGTCCACCCCGACTCCAATACCTAGGTGCTAAGTCTCATCCCATAAGAATACATATATACATGCAAGCTTTTCAAACGAAGGGTTTACATTCCTTTCAAAACCATGCATCATTAGGAAAACCATGTCATTATCAAAATCCATATCCATACTTAGGCTAAAAGCCAACAAGAATTTCCAAAACCATTTCCATATCAATGTAATAGGAGTAGCTCATCTAC
>JBCEWC010011121.1:0-16991 GCA_038996855.1 Solanum aculeatissimum
CAGTGGCATAAGGGACAAGGCCATTTGGACTCTCAATTCCAATGGAGAATTCACAGCTTTCTCAGCCTGGGATCTGGATAGGAAAACAAAGACTCAAGAAAATCATAACAGTCTCATATGGCACAAATCTATTCCTTTTAAATGCTCCTTCTTGGTATGGAGGGCCTTTAGGAAAAAACTTCCTACCAATGATAGTCTAGTTAGATTTGGCTATGATCCCTCTAAGTGTCAATGCTGTAATACTACAGAATGGGATACTATAGACCATATTATGCTCACAGGCAGCCTAGCTAGGAGAACCTGGAACTTCATTGGTAGAACTCTAGGCATCAAAATAGAGCTGAATTCTCTCATAATGAATTTCAATAAGTGGTGGGAAGCAGACCATAAGAATGAAGCACACAGACTTTTACAACAGGCAACCCAGTGTTTATTTGTTGGAACCTTTGGAAAAGTAGATGCACATCCAAATATGATAGTACAACTCCTAACATCTCCAAAGTCAGGTACATGGTGAGTAGGGATATCTCTATGCTCTTGAGAACCACTTTTCCATACATAGACTGGCCCTATGGATGGATAGAAATATTTGCTATAGCTGAAAGATGTCAGCAGGAAATTAAAATCACCCCTATACATTGGATAAAACCTGAGGACCAGTGGTTTAAATTAAACACTGATGGCAGTGCTTTAGGTAACCCAGGTTCTATAGGGGCAGGGGGAATAATTAGGGATAGCATAGGCAATCTAGTCTTAACATTTACATATCCTCTAGGACAAGGCACTAATCAACTAGAAGAAACCCAGGCAGCAGGCATAGGTCTAGAATGGTGTGTTCAGAAAGGAATCAATAAAGTTCAGCTAGAAGTAGATGCAGAAATCTTGTGTTCCTGGATTAACAACATAGCAAAAACTCCTTGGAAGATACAGAGACATCTAGACAGAATTCAGCATTTTAGAGCTCAAATTCTGGAATTTAAATGCAATCACAAAATGAGAGAAGAAAATCAAGTGGCAGACTCCTTAGAATTATACCGTCATCAGATCACAAGACCACAATTTTTTCATGAACTCAACCAAATGGCAAGAGATAGCAGAGCTTATTTCAAAATGGACAAACTGCAGGTAATCAATTTCAGGAGGAAGCAGAGGAAAAAAATAAGGAAACCACCTTAGAAGACCTACTCATCAACTCAAATATGTCCATCCAGTGAACACTACTCTCCAAAGCTTCTGCAGGATAGAAATTTCTTTTGTATTCTCTTTAAAATTGTAAAGGGAGAGTCTCCCTTGTTTATTTCTTTCATAGATTATTGTAATGAGAGGAGTCCTCTCTTAGGATTTTCTTGGTTTGCATCAACAGATATGAACTCATGACTAGTCTACCTAAGCAAGTCATAGAGTATCATCTTAGGGAGGAGGTAAGGTCTATATCCCCCTCCCTGTATTGTACTTTTATTTATTTATGTTAAAGCCTGAGGGTTATGCTTAGCCCCTGACCCTCCATAGGGTCTTAAATTTTAAAAAAACACTCTTCAAACCTTTACCGCTCTCTTAATTTTCTCTCTCTATAATTGCCTCCTAAAGGTAACTTAAGCACTCTCTAACACCGGGTACACCGGTATGGCGCGTGAGCCATCACCGGTGGGCCTTCATCCACCGGACCAACCCCACAAGGTACCCATGGATCCGGGGCATCCCACTAATAATGTCACTACCTTTGATTCAACCCAGACTTGACAAACTATTTTCTCAGCCTGAAGGGCACTGTGGAGATTTGTGAAGATGCGTTGTTGCGGGCTCAAAGATTAATGGATTTAGCAAAAATGGATAAGATTTGTGTTGTTCCTAAAGGTGGAATTGATTATTTGATTACCAATTTAGAGTCTGAAATGATGTTGAAGAACCCTGTTGATGCTAGACTGAAGTCGTCTGAAAAGGGTTTTCAAGAAGGTAATAAAGGTTTCGAGCTGGAAAGGGGAATAATGCATGATATGCCTCCTCAACAAGGAATTTTACCAACCATAAACTCTGATATTTCTCTACAGGTCCTAGATGATACAATGTTAGTCAGAGACAAGGAGAGCACATATACTGATTGCGAAGACCAAAATAGGGGTCAAGATACTCAACCTGCGTCTTTGAACACCTACAACCAAGATATCCTTTCAGGGGAGGTAGCAAGGGCAGTGGAAGGTCCCATTTGTTTCCCAGGTGAGACTGGGTGAAGTAACAGAGTTGAGAAAGTTGCTGCTCATGAAAGAAACCTTCCCACTGAGGGTAAAGAGGAATTAAGTCTTCAAACAAAGGGGAATGACACTTCAACAAAGTAGGGTATCAAGAGTCGTTCATCCTTGGTAGGTAAAAACTCTTCCTTAACTCTTGCACCTGTGTTGCATACAGATTATGTGCATGGTAATGGAAGTCCCGGGGTTGTTTCTGGGAATCATGAGATATCTTTGAATGCTGGAATAACATACAATGGTATTAGCTCTAGGTTAGCTGTGATTGACAGCACCATATCCTCTCAACCCAATCTTGAGAGGGTTAGTAAATCTAGAGAAAAGTTCTTAGGCCAGGTTGAGATAGCTATGTTTGTTTCAAAAACTGGGGAAAAGCTGGGGAAAGGTAAAATTGTCCAGAGTGCTAAATAAAAGTTTATTCCCCCCAAACCCCATGATTTACCCAAGCTTACCTCTAACTTCTAGAAGCAAAATCTTCATATCCAGAATCCTAAATCCCAAAACATGACTAATGATCCTCAAGCTAAATCTAGTCAGAATTCCCAACCCCTTCCTTTTACCATTGTTCATTCATATGCCACCAAACTTAGGGCAAATCAAGCCAAGTCTGCTGCCCCTATAGATATTAGTCCTCCTATATTTACTTCAGGCAGGGTCTCCCAGCTGTTATCTTTAAGAAGGAGGATTTCAAAGGGAAATTAGCTGCTTTATGTAAATTCATCCTCATTGGGAAATTCTCCAATACCATGCCCAAGGTAGAGTTGATCAGAAAAAGTTTCATTCAGCAGACTCAACTGATGGGAGGGGTGAAGATAGCTCATTTCATTGCTAGACACATCTACATAGATCATGATAATGAAGAAGATCATGCAACTGTGTGGAATAAGCAAAGGACGTTCATAGAGGGTCAATTGATGAGGCTTCAACTTTGGACCCCTGATTTTTCTTCTGAAAAAGAAACTCCTATAGTCCCAATTTGGATTACCCTCCATGAATTGCCTTGGCACTGCTAAAATAAGGAATTCATTTCTGCTTTGTTAGTCCCTATAGGTAAGACTCTTTATCTTGATGTTGCATCTATTATGAAGACTAGGGGGAGTATAGCCAAAGTGAGGGTTCAGATTGATATTACAAAATATAGGCCATCTCATGTATGGATTGGCACTAATGAAAATGACTTTACTATTGGGAAATGGCAATTTGTTCAGTATGAGGGCCTTCCATATTATTGTAGGTACTGTGAGCACCAAGGTCATCATGAAGAATTATGTACTGTAAAGAAAAGAGACATTGCTGATAAAAGGAAAAAAGATGATGAAGATTTCAAACAAGACAAGCAAACAGGTGATCAAGCAAAGGTTCTACAGGTAAGTTCTCCTACCCCAGAAGTTCATTCTGATTTAGCTAACCAAATGCCTATGTTGTCTATGGACATGAATGCTCAGATAACTAACAATAAAGTAGAGGAGACTTAACAGCCTGAGGAGTGGCAAACCCAAAGGAAAAGAAATAAAAAACCCACAAAGCAGGTTCCAGGGCAGTAGTACAATCACAATGAGGACAGGAAAGTTTGGTTGCCTACTGGAAATCTTCTAAATGGTAGTGAAGATAAAGGCAAGGAAGCTCTATATAACAGCAACGAAGACAAAAACAAAGGAAGTGTTGGTACAGGAACTTTTGAAAGCATCAACAACAATTCCTCCCCAGGTATTGACTTATCTCCCCATGACATTGTTGTGTCTGTTGCTTTTTGTCAGGCACAACCTCTCATCCCCCTTCTTTATATATTTGTGCATTCTAATTCTGTGGAGTATTGTGAGGACTTGGATGGAGGACAGGAGAACACTAACATACAGGATGGGGAACCTCAGGGGGGAACTAAGGTCAACTTGATTGAAACTCCTCATCAACTTCACAAGAATGGCTCAAACCACAAGGAGAATACAGATGAGCGTCAGAATAATGACCATGTGCAGGAAAAATCCAACATTCATACTGATTTGCTTAGTTCAGCTGGAGATATGGCTGTTGATATGGGGTCCCATGCTATTTCTAGCAGAAAGGGTACCAAGACAAAGAAGAACAAACCTAGAAAGAAAAGAAGAGATTCTATGAAAAAGAAAAATGAAGACCCTCTTACCCATCAACCTGATGAGCAGGGGCAGAAGGATAGGCATAGATCAGAAGAAAATGGAAAGAAAGATGATCTGATAAATGATAAGGTGAGGCATGAGATTAGCAAAAAGGGTAATGAATTACAAGCTAAGGTGGGTAAGGAGTATCAACAATGTACTTTAAATACCATCCCAAATTAAGTGGCTTAAGTTGATGAGTATGCAGTTATAAATTCAGAGGATGAAGTAGAAAAGCATCAGTTGTCCATGGAAGATACTGATAATGAAGCAGATGAGATTAGTGAGCATTTGATAAGAGCCTTCATCCCTCATAAAGATATAGAGGATGATGAAATTATGCAAGTCTCCCAAGAACAAGGGCTTTCGCCTAGAGGTCAGAATAAATAACATCAGAGGCAGAAAAAAGTTACCTCTGCTACTTCAGCTCCTGTGAATGTTAGAAGGCCTAACACCAGATCTCATAGTACCAATATTGTTAAATGATTAGTACTATTGTTTGGAATGTGAGGGGTATAAATACCCAAGGAGTAGTTGATAGAATCAATCCTCTTAAAGCTATGCACTACATTGATTTTATTGCCTTATTGGAGCCTTTCTCTGATAATTCTCAAATTCATAAATTCAGAATGGGCCTTGGTATGGATAATGCTACTCATAATCAGAATGGGAAGATTTGGCTCTTTTGGAATCAAGCTGTGGATTGTGAAGTATTAAATAATGATGAGCAGTTCATCACTTGTAAAATCACCCATAATATGTGGCAAATGCCTTTTATCATTACTGTTGTTTATGCTAAATGTAAGGATTTTCTTAGAAGACCCCTTTGGGATGGGATGTTAAAGTTGGCCAACACTGATTCTCCTTGGTGTACCATTGGGGACTTCAATGTTATTTCTTGCCCAAAACAAAAATTAGGAGGTCTTCCCTATAATATGAATAAAAGCTTTGAGTTAATTGTTGTCACTGAGGCTTGTGGGCTTATGGATTTGGGTTTCAGTGGTCAAAAATATACTTGGTTCAACAAAATGAGGGATTGGGGCTATGATTTGAAAAAGATTGGATAGAGCCATGGTTAATGATCACTGGCTTAACTTCGTGCCTCAGACTACTATAACTCATTTGTCTAGTACAAGATCTGATCACTGCCCAATGCTTATGGAGATGGTTACCTCCAATATTACTCCTATCAAGTATTTTAAATTCCTTAACTGTTGGGTTGATCACTCTTCCTTTAAAGATACTGTGGCGAAGTGCTGGGACAGGGAGGTGAATGGGGATCTTATGTGGATTTTTCATACTAAACTCAAAAGACTTGCCTCAACTTTGAAGACCTGGTCTAGAGCTGTCTTTAGGGATATTTTTTCCAAAGTAAAAGACTTTGAATTGAAGGTAGCCCAGACTGAGGAGGATCTTATCAATTGTAATTTTGGCACTAATAGGGCTGCTCTGTATGCCTTGAATGCTGTATATATAAAATATATGAAGCTTGCGCATTCCATTTTAAGACAAAAACCTCAGTTACAGTGGATAAAGGATGGTGATGCTAATTCTAGTTATTTCCATGCCTTGATAAGAAGGAGAAGAAAAAGGTTGTACATTCATAGAATCAAGGATGGAAGAGGTAACTTGGTTCAAGGGGAGGAGCAGGTGGCCAAGTCTATTTCCACTTACTTTCAGAAGATGTTCACTGGTTCTGAGAAACATATCCCTGAGGATGCCCTCCAATATATTCTCAGGCTGATTTCACAGGATCAAAATAATAATCTGCAAAGTCTTCCTTCTCTGGGAGAAGTGAAGAGGTCTATTTTTTCCTTAAGCCCTGGCTTTGCTGCTGGCCCAGATGGCTTTAATGGTAAGTTCTACCAAAGTTGTTGGCCTATTATCAAGAAGGATTTATTAGCTGTGATTCATGCTTTCTTTTGTGGTCAAGGCATTCCCAGATACTTCTCTCACACTTTCTTGGTCCTGCTTCCTAAGGTGAATAACCCTTATGAGGTTTCAGATTTCAGACCTGTCGGTTTGAGTAATTTTATCAATAAGATTAAGTCCAAACTTCTCTATTTAAGATTGTCTCCTATTCTTCCTAATATTATTTCCCCAAACCAGCCTGGATTTGTTAAAAGAAGAAGCATTTCTGAAAATGTCATGTTGGCTCAGGAGATCATTCATCAAAGTAAAAAACCTATGAAAGGGAGTAATGTGGTTATCAAATTAGACATGGAAAAGGCTTATGACAGAGTGTTTTGGGCTTTTACTTGTCTGGTTCTCATTTGGAGGATTATGTCTTGTAATTGGTACTCTACTATTGTAAATGGTACCAGGCATGGGTTTTTTCAGTCTTCAAGAGGATTGAAACAAGGGGATCCTCTTTCCCCTACTCTGTTTATAATGGGGGTTGAAGTTCTGTCAAGAATGCTGAACAATCTTATTTATCAGCCTTTATACCAAGGTTTTTATATGGCTCTTATGGGTCCACAGATCAACCATCTGAGCTTTGTTGATGACATCATCATCTTTACTACTGGCAGGAGAAACTCTTTGAAAATGATTATGTCAACTTTGGGTACTTATGAAAAGGTCTCTGGGCAGATGATTAATAAGAAAAAGAGTTATTTTATGGTTCCTGATTGTGCCTTTGAGTCAACAGTGAGCAGGACCAAAAGATTAATTGGTTTTAGGTAGCAAAATAGTCCTATGACTTATCTTGGTTGTCCTATCTATTTAAGTAGACAAAGGATTGTGTTTTACTCAAAGCTGATCTCAAATGTTGTGACCAGAATCAAAGGGTGGCAGGCTAGAATGTTATCCTATGGTGGAAAGGCTATCCTTATTAAGCATGTGTTACAATCTATGCCTATACACCTTCTTTTTGTTGTTATACCCCCTAGTACTACTATTAAACAGGTGCAGGGCTTAATTACTGAATTTTTCTGGGGATGGAGAAATGATAAAAGAAAATTCCATTGGGCCTCTTGGAAGAATCTCAGTTTTCCTGAATAGGAAATGGGCATTGGAACCACACAGTTAACAAATATTGCTACGTCCCTTCAGTGCAAACATTGGTGGAACTTCAAGACTAAAAGATCCTTATAGGGGGAGTTCATGATGGAAAAATACTATCAAAGAGCTAATCCAACTGTCAAAAAATTGGATACTGGCCAATCCAGGATGTGGAATAGAATGCTTCATAACAGACCTAAGCTGGAACCTTATATACAGTGGGTAATTTTCTCAGGGACTGCTTATTTTTTGTGGGACAATTGGTTAGGAGTTGGCCCTCTTGCTCATCATACAGTTGGCATTTCAAGGCTTAATAATACTAGAGTAGCTGACTTCCTCAGTAATAGGGAATGGGATGTGGATAAAATTGTTCAGGTAGCTCCTTCCCCTCTCATTCCTTTTATTTTATCTCACAAGTTTGTTTATATTGCAGGTAAGCGAGATAGGGCTATTTGGACCTTGAATAGTAATGGCAGTTTCTCTTGTTCCTCTGCATGGCAGCTTATAAGGGAAAAGAGAAACCTGTCAACTATTGATAACCTTATCTGGCACAAATTGGTTCCTTTTAAATGTTCATTTGACCTATGGAGAGCTATAAGAGGAAAACTCCTTACAAATGAAAAGCTGATAGTTTTTGGGCAGCAACCTATAGACTGTTTTTGTTGCTATAAGCCTGGAAGAGACACTATATACCACATTTTTATCTCTGGAGATTTTACAAAGGCAATTTGGAACTTCATTGGGGCTGCTTTTGGAGTGGATTGTTCTGTGCTTAACTTAAGACATATGCTCCTAAGATGGGGGGCTACTAGTAGAAAGAATGATGCTCATAAGTTACTCCTTCAGGCTGTCTCTATTTTGGTCTATTGGCAATTATGGATAAACAGGTGTACATGTAAGTATGATAGCAAGAAATCTAACTTCAGAAGAGTCAAGTTTGCCAACCTTAAAGACCTGTGGAGTGTTCTCACTATTGCCTTTCCTTATATCCATTGGCCTATGAATTGGCCTCATTTGGTAGATGTGACTAAGAAGTGCATACATGATGTAAAGATCATCAAGGTTTGTTGGTTTCCTCCCCTTAAAGGGCTTGTGAAGCTCAATACTAATGGACATTGTCTGGAAAATCCAGGCAACATTGCAGCAGGAGGGCTGTGAAGAAATGATGAGGGGGATATGATCTTTGCATTTTCATACCATTTGGAAAGTGGCTCTAATAATTTAGCCGAGCTTGAAGCTTCTTTGTTTGGGCTGAATTAGTGCTTGCAGTTACGATTCCATGAAGTCCAACTTGAGTTGGATTCTGAATTAGCTGCAAAGTGGATCAACAAACAACTGCAATCTCCATGGATGATGACTCGGGTATTATTTAAAATTCATTCTATTATACCTTTGTTTTCAATGTTTACTTGCAGGCATGTCTTTCAAGAAGCAAATCAAGTGGCAGATAAACTTGCCAAACAAGGACATCTTATTAGTACTCCCAGGATTTACAAGGAAGCCAACCAGCTAAGTAATGATATTAAAGCTATGATGTTAATGGATAAGCTCGGAATGACTAACTTCAGAAGAAGGAGGATCAAAAGAATAAAGAAACCACCCTGACTTGCTTTGGATTCCTTCTAATCTTCAAAGAGGATATGTTTCAGGTAGAGTCATAGCTTTGTTGAAGATTAGGGTACGTGTCTTGTTTCATCTTATGTAAAGGGAGAGTCTCCCTTGTTTATGTTTTTCCTAGTTAGTTTTCATAGAGAAGAGTCCTTTCTTAGGCATATAGCTCATAGGATTGCATCTTGTATAGAATAGGGATAAATTGGCTAATCTTAGACGGTTGGACGACTTATGTACCATCTTAGGTGGAGGTTAGGTCTTACCCCCCTCCTTTTTCTGTACAGATATTTTTATTTATAATAAAGCTTGGGGGTGTTGCTCAATCCCTGGCCATCCTAGAGGATGGGGTCCTCTTGGCATAGGCTAGTTTCCCTTAAAAAAAATACTCTTCAAACCTCACCAAAATTCTCTCAATCCTCTGGACCTCCATTGATGAAAGCTTGAAGAAATTTGGGAAAAATCATCCTTCTTGCAAAATCATCCAATTCTCTTGGCTAATCTCAAGGAATGTGGGATTGATTTATGGATTCCCTTTCATCTATGAAGACCCAAGAACCTTTTTCTTTAAATTAAGAAATTAAGATTTTTCTTTAGTTATGGGTTCTTTAAATTTTAATGTATTCAATTGAATTGAGTTGTGGACTGTAGAAACTAGGTGATTTAAATATCATTTAAGCTTGAATTTCATGAAGTGCATCGAAACTCTTGAAGGTCTAATGTGCATGTCCCTTTTGATGGTTTAATATGCATGGGTAAATTGCATTATGCTTGAATAGGGAATTTCTCATGAATTATGTTGAATTATCTATTGAATTATGGTTTAAGGTTTGAACCTCTATTACCCATGCACTTGATTCCTCATTCATGGCATATGCATTGAAGTATTGTTATGATGAAATTTTTTTAAGGGCATGGCTCTCTTGTTATTATATGATATGTTAAGAGTTGTGATCACATAGTCCCTTGTTATGACTCTTTGAGCATTATGGGTGCTTGCACCATCATGATATGTTATGAACGCTTGATATGATAAGTTATGTAGATGAGCTACTCCTATTGCCTTGATATGGAAATGGTTTGGAAATTCTTGTTGTCGTTTTAGCCTAAGTATGATATGGATTTGATAATGACATGGTTTTCTTAATGATGCGTGGTTTTGAAAAGAAAGTAAACCCTCTGTTTTAAAAACTGGCATGTATATATGTATTCTCATGGAATGAGACTTAGAACCGAGGTATTGGAGTCAGGGTGGACTATCTCCAAGGGTCTATACTCCTTTTCGTCAAACCATGTGCCAATATGGGATTTCTCCTTAGATGGGATGACTTGTTATGTTTTCCCTTGTTGAAGGGTGACTAGGGATCTACCTGGTAAGTAGTCTGAATCCAAGTAGTGGCTCACTCGAGTTCCCTCTGTTTTTGGTTGAGGTCACATCCCCGCTATAATATGATTCATAGGTTGCATTTCATGCATCATGGCATTGCATATTGTTATGATATACTTCTCTTTTTTCTATGTGCATTCTTTTCGTATCACTTGTCCCTTTCTCATCTTGCTTGGTCACATTATTATGTCATATGCATTGCATGCCCACATAATTAGTGCATATTACGGTCTAACTCATACTCTTTGACTACATGTTCTAACCATGTAGGGACCAGTGATGACCTCTATCTCCCGTTGGACAACGAGTGACATCTTTGAAGCTACTTGCTTGTGGTGAGCCCTTTTGTTCAAGTGACATAGCTACTTTCTATCTTCCTTGTATCATTTTATTTTCCTTACTTTATGACTTGAGGGTGAGCCCGGAGTATGTCGAGGCCCCGTTCTATCTTGTGTAGACGCTGTGTTGGATATGTAAAACTCTTGCACGTTATATTATGTTTTTTTGAGATATTATTGCTAGTGAGATTTGATTATGGAAATTATGGTCCTATTATGCCTACGATTATGTATTGGGCTTGTGAATGTTAGGAATGTTCTTATGTGAAAAGTCCCCTACCCCGGTATGGCCTAATAGCTTGAGTCCTACTTACCTGCCCCTTAGAAATGCTTGTTATGTGCTATGTGATCCATGTGCATCCCATGGATACTTAACAAAATTCTACGATCTGTGTTTCCTTCCACAAGTCATAAATGGTCTTCATGGATCATTTGATATTTAACAAAATTTTATCTTCTGAAGTCCATTATTCATTAGCTAGGTCATTGGCTCGTGGATTGAACCACAGGCTATGTGGGCTAGTGAAATAGGTCATGGACCTTTCTAGCTCAACTTTTTCTACACTTTCTGGAATTTTAACTTGAGGGTCTTACATCCTAAAATTGGTAAGTTTTAATCGATTTAGGTTTCGAGGAGCAATAGTCTCCCAAATAACACTGGAAGTTGTAAGGAGTTGATCCTGAGCTACTTTCGATCATTCCTCGGTGTGGCGGCATTTGATGGTTGGCTCCATAGGAGTCGGATCATGGACAGGTGTCTTAGACCTCGCCTATTAACCTTTGGAGTCTATCCTTTCAACTTGAGATAAACCCTCCTTCTCGTCTTTAGGGTCTTCATGCTATGTCATCTTTCTTTTCCCTTTACCCTATCTCGCTCTATGAAACCATGTCTTCCTTTGATTGGCTTTGCTCTCAACTATAAACATTTCGACAGCAGCTCTAACTGAAGCTCCATGAGAGATTAAGTGATTTTGTCTGGGCATATTTTCAAAACATACCAAATAAATGTTTGAGAATTAGGCACATGAAAAATGGATGCAAAAGCGTCCTTAGAAAAACTCAAACAGGCTATGGTCAATTAGCCAACCGAACATGCCCGGTGGATGGCTCAATGTATTCAGCAGTGTAATTGACCATCAACGAAATTTACAACAACTATATGATCTAATATCTATCAACTTCAGTGATTAGATGCATCATTTGGTGTACCACTAATTCAGTTTGGCTGACTAACTGTCCATCGCAAAAGTTGACACAACCTAATACACCAAAAGTTGTTCTAAATAGAGATGCAATCGCTTTTTCATTTTTTGAACTATTTTCACTCTCTATATTCTCTCACTAAAATCTGCTCCCAAAATTTTTCCACTTCCGACTCGCCGGAATGGCGCGTACGCCGCCGGCAGTGGACTACCGGCCACCGGAACCCAACCCCGATGCGCCCTCCACCCAGGCGCACCTGCTACGACGTACCACGCTCCATGATTTAGCTCCAAATTTGGAGAAACAAAATAGCATTTTGGCGATGGATGCTACTGTTTTCGAAGATGAATTGCGGAGGGCACATGAACTCGTTTCTACGGCGAAATCTGGGACAATTCGTATTATTCCAAGGTGTGAGTTGGATTACACTACCGCAAAATATACATGCTGCTCAATTTTTAGATGATTCCACCGGGGAATCTCAGAAATCGAAAAACCATATTGAAGACGATACAAAAAAAACTATCGGGGCTCATACGAATTTCGACGGGGATTTTCATCGGAAATCAGTAGCACAACTACCTTCCTCATCTCAAGGCTCCTCTACACACCATTTTACAGGTCGTTCTGGTAAGTTAGTCACTGACGAGCAAGTGTACGAAGATTCTGACGGAGCTCCGGCGAGCTTCGAAAAACAACAGGTAACCAGAAACGACCGTAAGGACCTCAAGATCGACTCAAACAAAAAAACTCACAATTCTATTGTTCCAATTTCAACGAATATTGAATTCGAGGATATTAGGGTTCTAGCGCCGCCTAAGAAGTCCAATGTTCAATCTCAAGAACATGTTCATCCATGTCAAGGTACTAAGCCTAACACAATCCTCTATAATTCTGTAGTTGGTTGTGAAGCCAACAATTCGATTGAAATTCAAAAGGATAATCGAATGGGTGCTCAAAATTCGAAAACCAACACTGCTGTTCAAGCAAGAATTGTGACGGGCAACACCAAAAAGGATGCTACAAATCATAATGTTATTACGGGGATGACTGGGAATTTAGTTTCTGCAGCTTCCAAACATATGGAAGCCACACTCCATGTCCATCAAGCTGGAAATGAGGATGCCCCCTCTGAGTCCTTCAATTTCAGACATGCTCGAGTTACTGATCATATTGGAGGTTCAGTTGCTAATGCACATCAGGCAACATATATAACCAGGGATTCAGCATCCCTAGAAGGTAAGTATGTTAATTCTGATCCTAGCTTGTCAAAAAATGTTGCTTCTGTTTGTGTTGGTGTTAAATGTGTTCCTCACCCCGGTGAGGAACAAACTCAATATGGTACTCAGCTGCATAATGTTGTACAACATGTTAGAGTTGGGTCTGGCAATGGGAATGTTGTCATTGAGCTAATGAACATTGATGCTGGAAATTCTAATGTCCCCCTTGCTGCTGGTCATTCTGATCCTGAAATAGCCCCTGTGCAACATCATAATAGTCTCAAGGATAAGTGTGCCGAGGGGTCTGATCTGGCAATGGTAATAGGAGTAATCCCTCTCTTCAAAAACCTATTAATCTTACCAAGTTAACCTCTAATTTTCAGTCCAACAACAACAAAGTTCATACTGGAAGACAATTAGATCCTTCCAGTAGAAAACCTGAGGCTAAACCCCAGTCACAGAACCCTAATTCCCCTAACCATCCTCATCAAACTCCTGAAGCAGCTCCTTTCACCATTGTCCAATTTTATGCTTCTAAGCTTAGGGCTAATCAATCCAAAAAGGATGTCCCCATCAGTCTTGTACCTCCTGTCTTTACTTCTAGACAAGGCTATCCAGCAATCATTTTCAATCAAGAATATTATGAGAAAAAGCTGGCAGCTTCTTGCCAATACACCCTTATTGGAAAGTTTTCTAACACCATGCCCAAGGTAGAAAAGATTAGGAAAAGCTTCATCCTTCAAACTGAGCTTATTGGAGGGGTGAAGATTGCTTATTTCAACTCAAGACACATCTACATTGATCTTGATAATGCGGAGGACCATGGAAATGTGTGGTCTAAACATAGAATGTTCATTGAAGGGCAGCTTATGAGACTTCAACTTTGGACCTTTGATTTCACTCCTGAAAAGGAGACTCCTTATGTTCCTGTTTGGGTAACTCTCCATGAGTTTCCATGGCATTGTTATAATAAGGAGTTCTTAACTGCCTTATTAGCTCCTATTGGCAAAGTCCTTTATTTGGATGCTGCATCTATCCAGAAAACAAGAGGCAGTGTGGCAAAGGTGAAGATACAAATCAATATTACAAAAGATAGGCCAACACATATATGGGTGGGTACCAATGATAATGATCATGCTATTGGGAGATGGCAACAGGTTCAATATGAGACTCTCCCGGACTATTGCTCCTACTGTGCTCATCAGGGGCATCTAATTCATGTGTGCACTGTAAAGAAAAGAGATGAAGAGGAAAAGAGGAGGAAAGATGTTGAACAGTTGACAAAGATTGCAGACTCTGATTCTGCACAGGTATACTTAGACTCAGTAAAAAATATGGACAGTACTACTAACCCTTCCAATGTTTTTGATGATGCAGGTGTAGCAGTAAACAATCAGGGAAAGAACAGAGGGAAAGTTGTGCTGGAACAAAATGAATGGCAAACACAAAGAAGAAAACAGAGAAGAGGGGCTTATCACCCTAACCAACAAGAAAACAAAACCATAGGAAAGGCCACTGAAAATTTGGGGAACTCACAAACTGTACATGAAGAGCACAAGGAGGAGGAAGATCTGTTGTGTGAGAAACAAGATAAGCAGCTTCCTACAGATCCTGAGCTCAATACAAATGTAGGTTCTAGAGAACAATATCAGAAAGGAGACAAAGGCAAAGCTGTGGATTGCAATGCAGAATGGCATACTCAAAAGAGAAAACACAATAAAAATAATAAGCCTATGTCTAATCAAAATTTTCATACTCAGCAGGTACAAACAAAACAATGGACTCCCACAGGTAATAGGTTTGAGGTTGAAGAGAATCAAGTTGAATGCACAGCTGGGGAACTTTTGGACATTGGGACAGAACCTGGGAAGTCTATCATGCCTCAAGTTGCAGAAGTTGAGGCAAATTAAATAGAGGGCACAACTGTGGAAGCTCAAGGCAATGGTATTAACTTATCTTCCCATGGGGTCACTACTCCTGTTGCTTCTTGTCAGGAGCAGGATCCCATCCCCTATTTGTTATTGCCCCCCCCCCCTTCCTCCTCCCCTCTATCCCCTACTCCCCCTAGTACTGATGAAGTTTTGGGAGGATTGGGAGGTCTGGAATGTGATGAGGAGAGCCAATCTAACATGCAGGATGGGGACACCAAGGGTGGGAATGGAACTCATGTCAATTTAAACCTTCAATCCTCTTATCCTTCCAGAAATGTTGGCCAACATGTCACACAACATCAAGCTCTCAATGTGCAACCCCCTCAGGATGGCATGGCACAAAACTTGAATCCTTTGGCCAGTACAAATAGCTCTGAATCCATCTCCAAGAAAAACAATCCTAGTAAGAAAAAGAGGGACTCTCTAAAGAAAAGAAGTGAGGGAAACTCTTCTATACAAGTTGCAGATTCTGGTGGGGGAATTGCATGTAAATAGTTTGTTCCTGTCGATGAGGAGGCCCCCACAGGTCAAAGCCATCAACAGCAGCATGCATGGATTAACACAGATGATCTGATTTGTACTCTGAACACTAGTACAAGTAAACAGGTGGAATTTGATGAATATGGGGTACAAAATTCAGAGGATGAGTTAGACCAACATAGAATGCCCATTGAGGATAAAGAAGAAGAAAAAGATGTTGATTCTGAACATGTGCACAAAGCAAGCCTTTCCTCAACTGACAGTGAGGAAGAGGAGGTCCAAAAAGTCTCAATGAACCAGGGTTTGTCTCCCAGAGGCTTTCACCATTCTAGTCCAACTCTCAAACAAAGTAGCCCCTCCCATTCTGCTCCTGTGCAGATCAGCAGACCAAAGACAATACTCCAAACCTCTAGAATTAAAAGATGATTAAGAGTCTTATATGGAATGTGAGGGGTATCACAACCAAAGGAGTTCTGGATAGACTTACCAATCTCAAGAAGATTCATCAACTTGACATTATTGCTATCCTGGAACCTTTCTCCAACAACATTCATCTTCAGGCTTTTAAAACCATTCTTAACATGGATAATGCTGTTAATAATCCTAATGGTAAGATTTGGTTGTTCTAGACTAAGGAGGTTGATTGTACTGTTATTCATAATGGGGAACAGGACATTACTTGTGATGTCTCATATGATAAATGGCCCAACCCCTGCAAGTTTACCTTTGTTTATGCCAAATGCAAAGATCCCCTCAGAAGGCCTCTGTGGGACAACATGCTAGCCAACTCCAATACTAGTTTACCCTGGTGTACTGTGGGGGATTTCAATGTTATTTCCTGCCCTGAGGAAAAATTAGGGGGTTTACCCTACAATATGGCAAAGAGTTTTGAGTTCATTGCAGTATCTGAAGCCTGTGGGCTTATGGATGCTGGTTTCACTGGGCATAATTACACTTGGTGTAATCACAGGGATGTAGGAGCTATGGTATGGAAAAGACTTGATAGAGCAATGGTCAATGATCACTGGCTCAACTTGATGCCCCCCACCACTGTGACTCATTTATCTAGCACTGGTTCTGATCATTGTCCTTTACTTCTTGAGATGACTGAATCTACCCTTTCCCCTCCTAAGTACTTCAAGTTTCTAAACTGCTGGGCTGATCATCAGGACTTCATGGGTGTGATTGAAAAGAGCTGGGCTGACAATATCTCAGGTGATCCTATGTGGAATTTTCATCAAAAGCTTAAAAAGGTGGCATCTTCTCTCAGTAACTGGTCTAAAGAGGTGTTTGGGGATATTTTTAGCAAGGTGAAAGACTTTGAACAGCAAGTCAAACAAGCTGAGGAGGATCTTATTAATGACAATTCAGACCATAACAGGAGCAAGCTTCACTTTGTCAATGCCAAGTACATCAACTATATGAAATATGAACACTCCATTCTCA
>JBCEWC010011122.1:0-16991 GCA_038996855.1 Solanum aculeatissimum
TTTTTTTTTCTGAACTGTTAAATCCCACTAACCTAATTTAATACATGGGTCAAGTAATATAGAATTTTAAATAAATTAACATTTAACCTATCACTTATATTAATTAGTCAAACTTACCCATAAATTTTTTATTTTTTTTTAAAAGTCTTTGTTATCCCATAGTCCATAATACTCATTTAAAATTTACGATAAGAATGTTTGTAGAAAAATAAATGACCAACTCTCGAAATGACCTACGGGTCATTACACTCTCGTCCAGGGACATTTTGGTAATTTCACATGGTGTAACATCAAGGCAATAATCTCTTAAATGGAGCAAGTTTTGAAAAATGCCCAAGCCTATAAAATGAGTTTTAGGCATTCATTCAAATCAAGCAATTTTTATTAAATTTCATTACTGAATTAAGACAATAATTAGAAAACTAAGATGCTAAGTGACCAATTAGTTATTTATATATCAATACACATACATTGATACATTATTATTATTAATCATGACAATTAAAATTAGTAACTTAAAAATAATGCAAGTAACTTTTTAGAACATATTAAATTGCACAATCAGCTACACCACAAGTCCCAACCTTCACCATGGTCCATGAAAATTGAATTTTCAATGTTTTGTAACTTGTTACTAATTAATTAAAATATTAAAAAAATCGAATGAAATGAAAACTCAAAAAATAGTTTTTTCTTAATATTTAGAGAAATTCAAGATTGAATATTGAATCTTTAGTTTTTTTTTTAAAATGCTGGTCAAAATTCATGTAATTTGACTTTAATAAGTGAAATAGTACGTGACATATACTAATCATTTATTATAGTCAAACTTGACAATTAATGTAATTTAATATTTATACAAATTGAAATTTGTAGTTCATTAATTATAAAAAAAAAAATTCTTTGTATAAAAAGAGGAATAATTTGTTATATAAAAGAAGCCTCAAACTCTACCAAATTAAAGCTTAATAATTTCTTCCTATCATGGATTATTCACAATTCAAAACTATATTATCGTTATGCATCTTTTTCTTTTTTTGCTTTCCTCAAGCAAAAGGAAATCATCGTTGGGGGAAATATACTATTTGTGTATACAATGGCCTCCCAACGGACAGCCCTAAATTACGAGTTCATTGTTATTCTGGAGACGATGATTTAGGATTTCATGTACTTTCTTCTTATGAAAGTTTCGCTTGGTCATTTAAACTTAGTTGGCTTTCAACGATATTCGTTTGTCATTTTTGGTGGGATAAGAAAAATAAGTCTGTTACTGTATTTAATGATCCCGATCACTGTGTTTCGGATTCGATAATGCGTCCCTCAAATTATTGTCAATGGACTGCACAAGAGGATGGTATTGCGATTGCTAATGGCTTAGGTGAAAGTTACATATATGCTAGATGGTCATGAAGTATAAGAGTTTATGATATCGTAATACTTCTTTATTGAAATCTTTAAAAAATATTTGTTTATTGAATTGCTGAGTTTTTAAGTTTATTGTTGAAATAATATATATTGAGCCATCAATGTAGTCAACTAGTAATAAATATTTTGATTTAAGACTCCAAAATTGAAAAATAAAGTACTTACTATATAGATTGAAATTTTCATAATCTCTACTCATAATTTTTTTTTAATAAAAGAAGGAATAATTATTTATATATAAAAGAAGCCATACACTGGCAAATTAAAGTTGAATATTTATTTCTTTCTATCATGGATTATTCACAATTCAAGACTATATTATTGTTATGTATTTATTTTTTTTATTTTTTTAATACCTTTTTTGCTTTTCTCAAACAAAAAGGAAATCATCACTGAGGAAAACATATATATGTTTGTATGTATATATAATGGCCTCCCAATGACACCCCAAAATTATGGATTGATTGTTATTTCGGAGATGATGATATAGGATTTCATGTACTTTCTCCGTATTAAAATTTCAATTGGTCATTTAAGTTAAATTAATGGTCTTGGGCTAGAACCGTATTCACTTATCATTATTGATGGGGTAAAAAAAAAGGGGATAATTACATCCACAAGCCACTGAGAAAAAATTATTTACACAAATTTTTTTTTAATTACGAAAAGTAGTCATTCGGCTGACCTTTGCCTATTTGTTACAATTTTGGGCATTAAGCCCTCATTGTATAGACATGTATAGTCAATATACATTTATGTATCATAATGTATATTTAGTGTATATCTCATGTATAGGTAATATATATTGTATAGCAGTGTATACTTTCTATAACTATATTGTATAGTCAGGTGTAGTTTCATTGATTTGTGGCTATTTTTTATGTAAATAAAACATGAACTACTTTTTTTGTATATATATGTAATTTTTCATAAATAAATCTTTTATTGTATTCAATGATTATGATTACTGTATATTGTATTCACTTATTCTTGACACAAATTATTGTCAATAAACTACACAAGAAGATGATATTTGATTGAGTTATGATCGAGGAGATAATTACAAATATGTTGAATAGTAATGGATAAACGTTTATGATAACGTAATACTTCATTTTTAATATGAACTTTAAAAACGAACCTAAAAGAACTCCAAAAATATATTGAAATGTACAATATTTTACACTCATGTAATTGTTTCAAAAATTATGATTAAAGAAAGAAAAAAAAAACTTCATTTCCCATTAAAAAAAAGTGGGTTTGGGGTTTGTTGAGGTCAATATGGTAAATTCATATTCCTACCAACAATCTTAACCTATGTAGTGGAAAAGAAAAGGTTGTTTTAAAATGTATATAATAAGGTCAAAAGTTGTTGTACATAAATTAAAATAGATATTAGCATGTTGTAGCCCTACCAAACAATTTACCAACCCAAAAGATCTACTTATTCCTAGAGGTTTGGGTAATTCAATATTTCATTTCTTTGACTTCATATGATACAAGTTCAATCAATAATAAGAGGTCTCGAGTTTAAATTTGACTAAAAAATTAGAATTTTTAATAAAAATTAGATATTGAATGAAAGATTTCTTATTTTAGACGAGGGTTTCAGGAAACAATATCCTCCCCAGACTTCACTTGTGAAATTCCACTGAATATGTTTATAACATTCATCAAATGAAAACACTTTGTAATGATAGGGTCACCATATCCTTGTTAGAGTAGGTAAGATTTGAAAGGTTTGTCTATGGTGTTTCTTGATGTCCATTTGGTCCCCCTAGACCAACATCCTTCAAATGTACCATAAATCGATTTGCTCGAATATTTAAGTTTCTTTCAATCTTAATAGAATTAGAATTCAAATTCAAATTCTATTAACAATGAAAACTTTTTGATAGCAAACACTTTCTGTCTGAATAGAACATTAAAATTGTTGGACTAATAAATTTTATACATAGGATGTTCGTCCTAAATGTTTTACATTACTTCTTGATTAGTGCTAACCATGATTTGGATAAGTAATTGAACTATAAGTGGTTAACATTATTGATCCCTTATTTCACTAATTTGTTATTATTGATTCATCCAAGATGTGAATTCAATTTTTCATTGTCATATTAGTTAAATTATATGTCTGTCCAAAATAATTTCTAATTAAATTATCCTCTATCTCCCCTGCTTAAAAAATAAATAAATAAAGGGGGTGGGTGGATTTTTTTTATTTTATATATTCACTATAATATAATCTCCTACTTTTTGTCCACTATTCCCTTTATTATTTTTCTTCTAATTAGTGGGGACATTGTGCATATAACATAATTTAATTTAATTTAAAAAATATAACAAAAGTATTTATATTGTATGAAATCAAGATTCAAAGTTTAGTCTCGAAATAAAATTGAAAGTTAAATTTCGAATGAATTGTAATTAAGAGTTCGATAATAAAATTAAAATAAAACATAAATTCACATGAATTTTATGTATTAAAATTTTTATTGAGAGAATTTAAATATAAAATTCCATGATTCATGCGGGACTCTTGGGGCAAGTGGGAGTAAACCACCCACAATAAATAAGTAATGTACTTTTATTAATTTATAACATTGAAGAATTTTTTTAAAGTTTTATTAATTAATTTATTTTTTATAAGAGAATTAATTGTAGATATAAAATTTAAAAAGAATTAATTCTAAATATTTATTTTTAGTAATATGAAATAGATATAGTGGAGATATTTTTGCAATGATAAAAGAGTGAGACCACCGACTACATTGAAAGTTACGAAATGTGGGTCCAATAATGCCACCACATGATGTCGGACAAAGATTTACGATCTATCTATACGTGATTTGCACGTATGTGTTATTTTAATTTTTAATAATATTTAAATAAAAAATATTAAAATTATTTTTAAATTATGTAAAATAAATTACTTATATTCTCTCTTATGTTTGAGGTTAAAAATGCATATGTCATAATTTTGAAAAATTATAAACACTCTAGAGAATTAACACTTTAAATTTTTAGTAATGTGACAAGTCACATATGAATAAGCTCTCCATCTA
This sequence comes from Solanum aculeatissimum, assembly GCA_038996855.1. Lineage (NCBI taxonomy): Eukaryota > Viridiplantae > Streptophyta > Magnoliopsida > Solanales > Solanaceae > Solanum > Solanum aculeatissimum. The sequence continues at coordinate 4,491 of JBCEWC010011122.1, forward strand.
AACGTTGTCAACTGAAATTCATTACGAGAAATTGAACTTTTAACGATGTATTTAGAATTACCACAAAATCTCAAATTACTTTATTAGTTAGCTAGAGACAAAAGCTGCAAAATCAAAAGAAAAAGAATTTTTGAATAGGCAGACCTAGAGTTCGATAATTATAATAAAGAATTAAATAAATTTTATTTATTTATTTACTATGATAAAAATGTACATATTTACATTATATTATTATAATTTTAAAAAATTATAACTTATAGCTATAATTAAGATTTTATTGCTATTTTTTTCTTCTATTTTTCTCTCTCCAATCTCTTGTCAGATATAGAAATACATATGTATATCAGTTGCATATATACAACTACCTGACAAATATACATATTCAATTCGATATATATATATATATAATTCGTCTCTCTCCACTATCTATCATCTCCCGTTCACCTCTCTCCTCCCTCTCCCAATTTCACTTATACAAATACATATTTATATTAGCTACACATATATAATTATTTGACAGATATACATATATAATTTGACATATATATATATATATATATATATGCAATTTACTTTTTTTTTGAGAATTTATATATATGCAATTTACTTCTCTTCACTCTATACCCTCTCTTGCTTACCTCTCTCCTATAATATGTAATTCTAAATCATAATTTTAACAAACTATAACTATTTTTTATATTATTATATTTCAAGTATTTGCTCTTTTTGAAAAATTATCAATCACATAAACCCCGGTGATAAACATGTAAAAATAATATATTAATAAAAATTATTATAAGAATTAAAATGAAACTTTATCAGATCTACCAAATCAATAAATTCCCAAATAAAAAATTGATATCTGAAGCAAATCTGGACCGTCCATTTTCATGTATTAAACCTATTTATACCACCCTCTCCACCCTAAAACCCTTGTCACACTCTTCATCTTCCCTAGAAAACCCCAAGGAAGAAGAGAGAGCCTCTTAGATCTCATCTCAAATCCCTCCATTTCTCTTCTACTCACCTTACCCATGGCTCTACTCGTTGAAAAGACCACTTCTGGCCGCGAGTACAAGGTCAAGGACATGTCCCAGGCTGACTTCGGTCGGCTCGAAATTGAGCTTGCCGAAGTTGAAATGCCTGGTCTCATGGCTTCCCGTGCTGAATTCGGCCCTTCACAGCCCTTTAAAGGTGCAAAGATCACTGGATCTCTGCACATGACCATCCAAACTGCTGTCCTTATTGAAACCCTCACTGCTTTGGGTGCTGAAGTTAGATGGTGTTCTTGCAACATCTTCTCAACTCAGGACCATGCTGCAGCAGCCATTGCACGCGACAGTGCTGCTGTTTTTGCCTGGAAAGGTGAGACCTTGCAGGAGTACTGGTGGTGTACTGAGAGGGCTCTTGATTGGGGTCCAGGTGGTGGTCCTGATCTGATTGTTGATGATGGAGGTGATGCTACCCTCTTGATTCATGAGGGTGTTAAGGCAGAGGAGGAATTTGCTAAGAATGGGACAATCCCAGATCCCAGTTCTACTGATAATGTTGAGTTTCAACTTGTGCTTTCTATTATTAAGGAGAGCTTAAAGACTGATCCTTTAAAATACACTAAGATGAAGGAGAGACTTGTTGGTGTTTCTGAGGAAACTACCACTGGTGTTAAGAGGCTTTACCAAATGCAGGCTAGTGGAACTTTGCTATTCCCTGCTATCAATGTTAATGACTCTGTTACCAAGAGCAAGGTATATTATATGTGTTCTCTAAACTTTTCTTTTGTTTCTTATGTTTCAGATCTATGTGGATTGATTGTGTGAATTGTTTGTGTGCTTGTTGTACATTTAGATCTGATAGTAGTGATTGGTAATTGCTTGGATCTGATACATAGGAACTATACTTTTTAACTTAATCTTGGTTGATTTGTACTCTATTGTTTCAATGCAAGGTAAATTGTCAGTTGAATCTTATAAATGAATCATGAATCCTGAACTGTTTTGGTAATGTTGAGGAATCAATGTTTTTGCCTTTTCAAAAGCTAAAAGTTGACATCTTTTCCAATTGGAGTATTGCTTTTTTTCTAATTTGTAGCTTGATTTGGTAAGATGTTTATGTGATAGATGCATATTTCACTAGATTTTTTTTATTGTTAAGTGTTAAGCACAGAGAGTAGATGGTTAGAAATGCCTGATCTTGTTGCATGAAGAAAATGATATTTAATTTCGTAAACTCTCTGACTTTGTTGTATTAGCTGTTTGCCTAGAGGGAAAGTATGATTGATTTTCTTGATTTGAATATGTAATGCTTAAAGTGTGGAGTACAATTTTTCACATGCTCTGGAAACATGATTAGGTTGGATATTTTCCAAGCAATATTGATTTGAGGAATCATGTATGATGTTGTCATTAGTTGTTGGAGATGGATAAAATAGTAGATCTTTATTTGATTTATATCAAGGTCATGTTTGTTGTTTAGCTCGTAGACTGACAATTATATTGATCCCTTTGGTTTCCAGTTTGACAACTTGTATGGATGCCGCCACTCACTGCCCGATGGTCTCATGAGGGCTACTGATGTTATGATTGCCGGAAAGGTTGCCCTTGTTGCTGGTTATGGAGATGTCGGCAAGGGATGTGCTGCTGCCATGAAACAAGCAGGTGCCCGTGTGATTGTGACTGAGATTGACCCAATCTGTGCTCTCCAGGCTACCATGGAAGGCCTCCAGGTTCTTCCTCTCGAGGATGTTGTTTCTGATGTTGATATCTTTGTGACCACAACCGGTAACAAGGACATCATCATGGTTGACCACATGAGGAAGATGAAGAACAATGCCATTGTCTGCAACATTGGTCATTTTGACAACGAAATCGACATGCATGGTCTTGAGACCTTCCCTGGTGTGAAGAGGATCACAATCAAGCCTCAAACCGACAGATGGGTCTTCCCAGACACCAACAGTGGCATCATTGTCTTGGCCGAGGGTCGTCTCATGAACTTGGGATGTGCCACCGGACACCCCAGTTTTGTGATGTCTTGCTCTTTCACCAACCAAGTCATTGCCCAGCTCGAGTTGTGGAAGGAAAAGAACAGTGGTAAATACGAGAAGAAGGTGTACGTCTTGCCAAAGCACCTTGACGAGAAGGTTGCTGCCCTTCATCTTGGAAAACTCGGAGCCAAGCTTACCAAACTTACCAAGGAGCAAGCTAACTACATTAGCGTACCAGTTGAGGGTCCTTACAAGCCTGCTCACTACAGGTACTGAGGGAAGAGAGACTCACAGAGGAACAACAATATTGCGGCATGATTGTTTTGTTTTCAATACTTTGATTTTGTTTAGGTTGTAGTGTTTTGATCAATGTTGGGAATGTTTTGGTGGGGGAAGTTGGCATGTTTTGCTGGAAAGGAGGGGACCAAAATGTGTTTGAATAATATTTGAGTTATGGTTGGGGTGGTGTGCTATGATATTTTACTAAGTTAGGTTCATTTGCTTTTTTTCTCTATAAATTCTGCTTCATGGAAACAAAGCAAACATGTTTTCCCTTTTCAATTCATCTTTTGCTGCTTCAAAATTTTCTCATGTTATCGCCCTATCTGTTTCATATTTAGTATCTTCTGCTTTTGCTTTTAGGGTCTGATAATTTTGTGTTGAGGGTCTTTTGAAAATAGTCTTTGTATTTCTATGGGGTAATGATAAGTTCTTTCAAAAATAATCTTTCTATTTCTTGTAATTTGAATTTTTTTTTCATAAACATGAAAATTATCGACACTCTCAATTTTTATACGATTCTACCTAATCTGTAAACCACAATTCCTAAATAAGATATTAGAATATATCATCAGATATTACATTATTAAATCGCTGCTAGTTCATTTTTAAAATTACATAATTATGATTATGTGATATTGTAAACTTTCAAATACACATTTTTTAGAATGATTTACTAATAAAAAAGAAAGAAGATAAATTTTTTAATTTAATTCTTTTGCACTTGTAGATAGCCAATCACATCGAACATGAGTTTATTTAAACAACTTTTAAAAAGGATTTTCTTTATTTTATAAAATATAACTTATGAGTCAAAGTTTTTACATTTTAATAAATTTGAAATTTGAAATTAAAAATTTTGCTTATTTAACAATTTTGAAATTAGAATTGAAGTTTTATTCATATTTTATAAACAATGGGTGATTTCAAATTCAAACCCTAATCCAATTGACAAGGAAAATTTGCAACCGCTATTCTTCAGATGCGTAGAGGATAAAATTCTCACTTTTATACAATAGCTCGCAAACATCATAGAAGAAGTAATCCACAAGATAAATTCGATGAGATGAGCTCGATCCAGAAGATAAAATCTTTACTTTTGCTGGCAAGAAATTTTTAAACTTGAGACCTTCAACGTGAAAGTACCAAGTCCAAACTATTTTATTGTAGTAACTATTTTATGCAATCTCAAAGGAACTCAAAAACTTTGGGATATTTTGGATAAAAGTTGAATGCTTGATGGAAAAGAAATGATCTTTTTTAAGGAAAATCCAAAACACATTTTGCTACTTAAAAAACCAAAGTATTAACTAATTTCTAAAATGATCTCTCACCAACCACCACCAAATTTTCTTTTGTTGATTTTTTGAGCTTCACTTCACCTAATTCAAATTAATTTAATAATCTAATTAACCATGGTTTAGTAAAACAAGTATCATGTATCTATTGGTTTGTACGAAAACACTCGATACAGATAAATTTTTATTCCATCAATTTTGATTTAAGTGTTAATTAATTGGAGTAGTCAATTAAGTGTTATTTACACCAAACGGATAAAATTAGCTCCAAAAGTCTAAATAAATTAATTGCAATCTCATTGGCACATAGTAAACATCCAATAAAACTTATAATATTTTTAATATGTTATGTCTTTTTTTAATACTCTTTAATTATATATATAGAATATCTTATACTAGTTATAATATCCCGTGCAACGCATGAGCCCAATAATTATTTGTAAATTTATTTTTTAATAATATAATTAAATACTATTAAAAAAATTTCATTAAGCGTAAAATTATTATCCAATAAATGTTATTAATATTGATTAAGTTTTAAATTTAATGATTAATGATTTAATTTTTTAATGATATAATTAAACGCTATTAAATTTTAAATTTAATATCCAATAAATGTTATTAATATTGATTAAATAAAAAATTCACGAAATTTTTTTTCATTAAATTTAAAATTTAATGATTAAATGATTTTTATATGTATATTTGTAATACTTCCTTTTTGACACAAATATAATCACGAAAAAAATATTAAAATAGTTATTTAATTTTATTTGTCCAGTTTAAAGAGAAATTTATTTTATTCTAATTTCAGTATTTACCTAACTTAAAATAATTATAGTTGAAACTACTGCAGAAATTATTTATTAGAGACAATATTATAAAATCATAGTTAAAATAAGCAACTGCCTTAAAAAGAATAAATAAAAAATCCACGAAATATTTTTACGGATTTCGAATAATGTATAAGAGGAAGCATACAACTCAAGTAGGAACCTATGTATATTTGTAGTACTTCCTTTTTGACACAAATATAATCACAAAAAAATATTAAAGTAGTTATTTAATTTTATTTGTCCAGTTTAAAGATAAATTTGTTTTATCTTAATTCAATATTTACCTAACTTAAAATAATTATAGTTGAAGTTACTATGAAAATTATTTATTAGAAGCAATATTACAAAATTATAGTTGAAGTAAACAACTGCCTTAAAAAGATTAAATAAAAATTTACAAAATATTTTTACGAACTCTGCATAATGTATAAGAAGGAGTAGACAACTCAAGCAGACATGTCAATGGAGAGGTGTCGGCTAAGTTGCCAAACTCCTACTTATAAGATAAGAGAACATATGGAAAAAAGAATTAAAACTAAGTCATAGGGATGAGCATAAATACCAAAAAATTTAAAAAATTTAACCAAATCAAACTAATTCGATTCTTCGATTTTGATTTTTCAGTTTGGTATCAGTGTTCTTTTTAAAAAAATTTGATTCTTCGATTCGGTGTTCGGTGTAGGGATCTCAAAACTTCGGTGCATCGAAGAACCAAACTTTTATTTAAAAAAAATAAAAAATAATATATATAAAACAATTATCAATTAAATCATTCATGAAACAAGTCAAAGTAGCAACAAATTTAAAATTTATAATTCATATAGTTAACTTGAAATATTATTTTTCAAGAGAAATTCAAACATATTTTTTGTCGATTTATGTAATGTAAATGATGTTTTTATGTTTGTTTTCCTCAAGCAATAGTTGGAGGCGCAAGTTTTTTGACTAAGATAAATATAGTTTTTCAAGCACAATAAGTGTTCCATGGGAGCACATCATCACTTAATGTGATTTTAAGTATGTTGTACTTTGATTTTGTCTTCATTTTTATTTTTTATTAATTTGCATCGAAAAAATCATTTTAAAAACACTGAATAAAATCAAATCGAACTGAAATATTTTGATTCGATATACGATAAACACTTTTTAAAAATAAAAAATCAAGCTAAAATTTGTTAAAATCAAACCGAAAATCGAGTACCCACCCAGCCACATGATCCTTTTGGCGCACCGCAGTTTTAAAATTATCAGCTGAGACAATTAATAGTTGTGCTAATAAAGAAAGAAAGGAACAACAGGTAAAAAGAGAAAGTACAAACGTAAAAGAAACATGAAGTATTTCAATTTTTTTAAAATGGTACAATATAATAATAAACTGTATACAAAATACCATTAAAGGATGTAGTACAACAAATAAGATTACTCTTTTTTTAACTAGAATTCTCGAGTTCAAGCCTTGAAATGAAAAAATCTTTGATAGAAAGTACTTTTCCACGAACTCCAATGTAGGCAGGAAATGCTTCCTCCCAAATGGAGTGACACTAATACGGATATAGTCGAACTTCAATATAACTTGAAAAATCAAACTTTTCCTACAATGATAAAGATGTTTGAAATGTTTTTTGAAATTCGTCTTGATTGTGCTTAGCATTGTTCACCATTTTTCAATTTTTTTTATTTTTATTAATTATGCTTATAGTGATAGACTCACCCCGAGTAGTTTTTTTTTTAACGTAAATATTTTCTTTAAGCTAATGTTTAATTTTGTTTATCATTTTTATTTTTGTATATTTTTTCATTAATGATTTCTAACTGCAAAAAATGGATCTAATTTAGCTATATAGTGAAAACCAATAAAAAATTCAGATATTTTTTAATTATCAAATTTTGTAGGTCTACCAAACCCAATTAAATCCAATGAAAATTTCAGATCTGAAACGAATCTTGGCCGTCCATTTCCATCAAAGAAGCCTATTTAAACCACTCACTTCCGCCCTTTAATCCTTGCCACACTCTCCTTCTTCCCTAAAACCCCAAAGGAAGAAGAGAAAACCGCCTCTCTCTCTGAATTTCGTCTCGAATTCACCCAATTTCTCTTAGTTTTTCTCTTATACTCGCCCTACCCATGGCTCTACTTGTCGAGAAGACCAATTCTGGCCGCGAGTACAAGGTCAAGGACATGTCCCAGGCTGACTTCGGCCGGCTAGAAATTGAGCTTGCCGAAGTCGAAATGCCTGGTCTCATGGCTTCCCGTGCTGAATTCGGCCCTTCACAGCCCTTTAAAGGTGCAAAGATCACTGGATCTCTGCACATGACCATCCAAACTGCTGTCCTTATTGAAACCCTCACTGCTTTGGGTGCTGAAGTTAGATGGTGTTCTTGCAACATCTTCTCAACTCAGGACCATGCTGCAGCAGCCATTGCACGTGACAGTGCTGCTGTTTTTGCCTGGAAAGGTGAGACCTTGCAGGAGTATTGGTGGTGTACTGAGAGGGCTCTTGATTGGGGTCCTGGCGGTGGACCTGATCTGATTGTTGATGATGGAGGTGATGCTACTCTCTTGATTCATGAGGGTGTTAAGGCTGAAGAAGAGTTTGCTAAAAATGGAACAGTCCCAGATCCCAATTCTACTGATAATCCTGAGTTTCAGCTTGTGCTTACTATAATCAAGGAGAGTTTAAAGACTGATCCTTTAAAATACACTAAGATGAAGGAGAGACTTGTTGGTGTTTCTGAGGAAACTACCACTGGTGTTAAGAGGCTTTACCAAATGCAGGCTAGTGGAACTTTGCTTTTCCCTGCTATCAATGTTAATGACTCTGTTACCAAGAGCAAGGTATGTTATATATGTTTGCATACTATGTCTTTGTTTCTGATCTGTGTAGATTTGTTGTTTTAATTGCCGTTTGATTTTGTTTTTATATGCTTGCTGTGATACAGATCTGATATGAATAGTTGATAATTTCTTGGATCTAATACAGAGGAATTTTACTTGGAACTTAATGATGAGTTGATCTGTATTATTAAACATAGTATCAGTGGTTAGTTGAAATTACTTGAGTGAAATTCATTTTCTTTTGGTAAGTGGAGAAATGAATGCTTCTTATTTACTAGGGAAGTTCTATTTTTGTCTCATTACTTGATGTAAGGGATGGTTTGCCTTTAGTAGCTTAAAGTTCCAATCTTTTTCCAGTTAGAGAAATCTGATTATGTTTTTCAAATGCATATTCACCAATTGGAAGATTGTCACTTTAATTAGTGAGATTATGTACTATTAATAGATACATATTGATCTTTCTTGTTAAGCTGATAGTATATGATTTCTTGAATGCCTGATCTTGGTACATGAATGAAAATGATATGCATTTCAGTTGTGAAGAAAGCTCACAGTTTTTCTCATATGGGTATTTGCTTAAGAAGGATAGAACGATTAACATATTGTTGGAGACACTTATTGTAGTAGATCTTGTTTAGATAAGATAATGTTAGCTTGTGGACTAACAGTCGTATTGATGTTTTGGTGTGCCAGTTTGACAACTTGTATGGATGCCGTCACTCACTTCCTGATGGTCTCATGAGGGCTACTGATGTTATGATTGCCGGAAAGGTTGCCCTTATTGCTGGTTATGGAGATGTCGGCAAGGGATGTGCTGCTGCCATGAAACAAGCAGGTGCCCGTGTGATTGTAACTGAGATTGACCCAATCTGTGCTCTCCAGGCTACCATGGAAGGCCTCCAGGTTCTTCCTCTCGAGGACGTTGTTTCTGAAGTTGATATCTTTGTGACCACAACCGGTAACAAGGACATTATCATGGTTGACCACATGAGGCAGATGAAGAACAATGCCATTGTCTGCAACATTGGTCACTTTGACAATGAAATCGACATGCATGGTCTTGAGACCTTCCCTGGTGTGAAGAGGATCACAATCAAGCCTCAAACAGACAGATGGGTCTTCCCAGACACCAACAGTGGCATCATTGTCTTGGCCGAGGGTCGTCTCATGAACTTGGGATGTGCCACTGGACACCCCAGTTTTGTGATGTCCTGCTCTTTCACTAACCAAGTCATTGCTCAGCTTGAGTTGTGGAAGGAAAAGAACAGTGGCAAATACGAGAAGAAGGTGTACGTCTTGCCAAAGCACCTCGATGAGAAGGTTGCTGCCCTTCACCTTGGAAAGCTCGGAGCCAAGCTTACCAAACTTACCAAGGAGCAAGCTGACTACATCAGCGTACCAGTTGAGGGTCCTTACAAGCCTGCTCACTACAGGTACTGAGGAGAGACAATTTGACAGCGGAACAATATTGTCACGGCATGATTATTTTACTTTGAATACTTTGAGTTTGTTTAGGATAATAGTGTTTTGTTTACTGTTGGGGATATGTTTGGGAGGATGTTGGCATGTGTTACTGGAGAAAGTGGTCTCATTTGGAAGAAGACCAAAATGTTTGTAATAAGATTTGAGTTATTGGTGGTGTTGTGCTAAGATACTGTGGTAAGTTGGTTCCATTTGCCTTTGGTGTATAATTTTTGTTTCTAGAATTCAAAGCAAACATGTTCCCCTATTCAGCTTCTCGTTGCTTATTCCAAATTTACTCATCTTATTGCCAAAGAAAAGATCAGTGAAGGCATAGACTATGCCAATGTGAATACAGTAGAGAAAGTGATATGATTTGGAAATTTTTTGTTTCTTTTTTATAAATTTGAAAGACCATCTCAATTGTTTGGGACAGTTATTGATCGATTTTTCATATTCTTTTGATACCCTTAATTTAATTTTTGGTTTATTCAAAAAAATATGTTAACAGAAAATTCTCTTTCCAATTTTGGTTAAATGTAGGCATCAGAGTTAGGTTAAATGTTTCCAACTTTTATCAAACTTAAGGGACCAGTTTCTTCAGGTGATATTTAAGGACTATATTGAACCTACTATAAAAAAAGAAAAAACATTAAAGGAGTACAAGTCATTATCGAGATTAAAGTTATTTTTTTCCAAAGATTCATTCATCTATCTTATTCGATTTAAAGCACTAGTCTTTAACTCTATTAACTTTAGTTATAAGATGAGTTATATTTCAGTTAGAGTTTTTTGAAGAAACTCTATCTAAACATTAATTCATGTCTATATAAAGAGTATTATACTCCTTTGAAAAGGCATCTCGAATATTCTCAAATTCTTGGTTAATATCAAAATCTCAGAAATCTCACAAACTCTTGGAATATTCATACAGAGATCAAAATATATCATACCCTTCTTGATAATCAAATATTTCAAGAAGATCCATACAAATCATTTCATGCAGATCGAATCCAAATTATCCTAGTTAGAGAAATACATCACTAACGGTCCTCAAATCATGGAGAAATCTTACGAGAGAAGAATCAAGGGATAAACAAATTTGTACCCACATTGTTTATCAATAAAATTACGTTTCTCCATATTTTATTTGTGGTTGCAATTTACATTTTATCACATTAAAATTTGTTGATCAAATTGGCACGCCCGATGGAATCAAATTTGCCCTTCATCTCTTCTCTCATAAAACATATCTTCAAATCTGAAGCCAACAACGGTGGAAAAATGAATACTTCAAACCCTATCTTTAAGTTTCATCAAGTCTATACTCCGACAAGTCTTGAAGCAGGGAGCATTTGTAGACATCAAAATTTTGTAAGATTCTACAAGACGAGTTCTATTTCTGTCAGGGTTTCTTGGAGGCTAGTCTACCCTAAACCCTAATTCATGCCTATAAAAGGTATTATATTCCCTTGAAAGGACATCTCAAATATCTCATAAATTCTTGGGATATTCATCAAGAGATCAAAATATGGCTCAAGGAAGTCAAAATCATCCTATGTTCGAGAAATACGCCACTAACGACCCTTGAATCACGGAGAAATCTAATGAGAAAAGAATCAAGAGAGTAACAAATTTGTATCCACATGCTTATCAATAAAATTCTGTTTCTTCATATTTTATTTGTACTTTTAATTTATTTTTCATCACTTTAAAATTGTTGCAAACAACATTATTCCTCTATATTTTAAAATCAAAATGCTATTTCATAATCGAGCAAAATCTCGCTATTTTTTTTTTTAATGACAGAGTTGGGCCGAATTGGGAATTGTAGATGAAAGGCCCAATAGACTTCAAATGGAAGAGCCCAAAAGAAGTTCCTTTGTGGCTAAAACATAGTGTTCATATTAATAAAAAAATAAATATTTTCAAGAACAAAGCTGCTTTATTTATCACTCAATTGTAATATTACAATAATTAAAGATTTAATTAGTAGAGTATTTACTATCCCCACAACCAATAGTTGCAAAAGTGTATTGGATTTAGTGATAAAAATATAAGGTTTCAAATGATTGGGTAGGACTAAAATTAAACATAGAATTAATAAATAAGCGAGTTATGAACGCGTTAAAAAATTAATGGATTGAAATAGGTTAAAAAATTAGGTCATAACCTAATTCATTAAATTATATTTTTACTAAAAAATTTTTTAGTTTGTTTTCATTATAATTTGTTTGAATACTCAAAAAAAAAATTCACTATATATAACATATCAAATAATTTCTGAAAAATATTTAGACAATTTTTTATGAACTAATCTATGTGAGTGAGCAAGTCGATCAAAGTCAAAAGAGGGAGAGAATATTTATTTATAGCTATTGTAGTACGACTCTTCATTTTCTGTTCGATTTTTTAATAAATAATCAACTGTGAGTATCGTCAGAATTAAACATTGATTGAAGCATCTTTCAAAAATCTTCCATATGAGCATATGGATATTAATCATGAAAGATACTTTAAGTAAAGATTTTCCCAATCATGATTCCACTTCATGAATCACATGCTTAGTATAATAAAAGAAGCACTAATCATGGGATTAGACCACGTTAATTATGTATTAGCATCAATTTTCAAAAAAATAAAAATTGCAATTATTCATTTCTTTTTATTTGGGCTATTGTATTTGGAACCCTCTAAATATACTAACTCAAATTCATATTAAAATATGCATTTTTGTTACATATTTAATTGTTTCTTTCTTGAGTGCAATTAGCACTAATGCAAAGTGCCATATGCACTACCATATGT
>JBCEWC010011123.1:0-16990 GCA_038996855.1 Solanum aculeatissimum
GAAAATCCTTGAATCAAATCCCACATACCTTACAATCACCAAAGGAATTGAAAAATCAAGCAAGCAAAGGTTGTCTTTCCCAAATTACTTCAAGCTTCAACAATGGAGATCAAGAGAATTTAGGATTTTTCAAAGAGTAATGAGGAGCCTTAGAATGGATGAAAAGGGGTTAGGGTAAGGTTAAGGGGGTATAGGGGACCTTAGGATGCCTAAAAGAGGCCTAGGGATTAATTAAATTACAAAAATACCATTAATGAAATGGACATTTAATTGTCACACAATACAACACGGTGGACCTACAGTCACCATCTACTTGCTCACTGACCGTACAACTGCCCGTGTAGCAACACTTAGTTTCCGCTTCGGCTAGAACTTTTGGGGGACTTTTTGGCACACTTCACGAGGGGGTTAAAGGGTTTGTGAGGCTTCACATGAACCATGTAATGGTCCGTGGAGCCACACATGGCCCAAGAACCAACCCACAACCCTGGCCAGCTGTCTTCCCCACTTGACGGCCACCCACACAGACCGTTTGAGGTCTCACAAATCGTGGGGTGGTCCGTGAGACTTCACTTGGTTTATGGGGTGGGTCCTGGACACCCTGAGCTCACTGGACCATGTCACGGACCGTGGACCCTCACACATTCCGTGGTCCTTGCCTTGGGACATTTCCAGGGCATATTTCCAATGTCTTTTGAATTACGGGCAGTCTCACTGTTTTTGCCATAACTTCCTCATACGAACTCTGAATCGAGTGAAATCAGTTGCGTTGCGAAGATAACTCAAAGCGATTCCATTTGATATGTAGTATCCCAGACGGTTCAACATACATCAAAAGTTATGCCTTCACAAAATACACTACCCAAATGGTCTCTCTAGGCCACCAGATGATCAATTTTGCATTCGACCACTTAAACTCAACCCGTCGCTACCAAAACTCAACCATGACAAGTATAACATCATATAAGACAAACCATAAGGAGTTTTCAAAAAATTTCAGGTCGTTACATCATCTCCCCCTCGGGAACATTTTTCCTCAAATGAGCTATGACTAGGGCTTGAGGAAATCAATCACCAAACAAGAGACATGTTAACCAAAACTCAAAGATTATGAATCATATCAAAATATTTCAAAACTCATGTCAAAACATCATTTAAATTATTTTTGTGCTCATGAATGCATGCAATGTCATGAAACTTCAGAAACAAAGAATTAGGACAAATAGAGGATAGAACTTGGTACCTTATGCTTGAGTAGATTGGAAGAGTTAAGAATATCGCACCATCATGTCCAACACCGCTTCCTATGTTGCACTCTCCACATCTTGATTCCTCCAAAGTACCTTAACCGAAGCCACCTCCTTATTGCGAAGCCGCTTCACTTGTCTATCCAAAATCTCAACCAGTACTTCTTTATAGGTCAAGTTTTCTTCAATTGTCACACCCTCCAAAGGTGTAATGACCTTGGGGTCACCAACTAACTTCCTCAACATAGATACATGGAAAAATATATGAATAGAGATCATGTCCAAAGGAAAGTCCAATCGATAAGCTATATTGCCAACCCTCTCCACAATCTCATAAGTCCGATGTACCTTGGGCTCAACTTGCTCTTTTTGGGAAAACACATTATACCCTTCATGGGAGACACCTTCACATATACCCAATCATCAACATGAAATTCAAGGTCCTTGTTCCTATCATTCGAATATGACTTTTGACGACTTTGGGCCGTCTTCAACCTTTCCCAAATTAACTTCACCTTTTCAATAGCCTCCACAACCATGTCCGGGCCTATCAAGGCCGCCTCACTAATTTCAAACCAACCAACCTAGGTGTCTCACTTTCGACATCTCTAACCCTCACTATATGATATATATACCCCTTACCAATCATCTTTTGGGCCTTGAGATAGGAAATAAACCTACCCTTGACAACCGAACTACTACCCTTCCATTCAAGCACAGGCTCATTGGGGACTTAGAATCTAACTTGTCTAGTTCTGCAATCTACCAAGGTATAAGAAGTGTACAACCAGTCCATCCCCAATATCACATCAAAATCGTACATCTAAAGTTCAACAAGGTCACCTGGAAATACTCTATGTATCACAGAAATCGGACAACCCCTATACACCTTACGTGCAATAATAGACTCGCCAACAGGGGTATACACTGAATAAGGTCCCCTCAAAGTCTCAGGATTCAAAACAAATTTTATGGCCAGTAAAGGAGTCACAAATGAAAAATTAGCACCCAGATCTAACAATGCATATGCATCAAAGTTAAAGATTCGTAACATACTCGTGACAACATCTGGTGCATCCTCTATTTCTTGACGACCATGAAGTGTATAGAACCGGTTGTTCCTAGGAGCATTAGCAATTAGAGCTTTGGGTGGCCCTTGACACCCAGGAGCAACTTGATCTCTCTTTTGATTCTTCGGGCAATTGAAGACCCTGTGGTCCAGACTACCACAACCATAGAAAGCACCAGAAACCCGTCGACACTCACCAAAATGATTTCCACCACAAGTACCATAACGAGGGGTCCTTTGGCCACCACCGACTGGTGCGTTAGGAGGGGGAACCCGAGGATTTGCAATCTTCATACGAGAACCTTGTCCCTGTTTGAATTGGCATTCCACATGACCTCAGCACCTCTTGGCTTATCCTCAAGCCACTGGTTGTACCAAACCTGGGCCACATACTTCAGTTGATAGGTAGCCAACTCCACCTTCTCTTCTGCACTAACGCCTATGCCCAGCACCTTCGTGAGTTCATCAATAAATTCCTGTGCGTCTTTCTCAACCCTAGACCCATGAAATTTTGGAGGGTTCATCCGGGTGAAGTCTTTCACCCAGGATGCCGGAGTACCTCCAGCAGCAGGAGCAACCAGTTCAGCTTGGTTGGCCACTACTTAAGCCAACATGGATACAACGTTCCAGAAATCGGCGTGTGACACTCGTTTCTCATTCTCGGTAGCCTGACGAGGGGCGAGAGATCTTTCTCTTCTTGGAGGCATGTTCTGAACGAACAACAAAAGCACCCATTTAGGAACGAACGCTTTCATAGCTTAAGCACGATAGAATGGAACAATGAAATGACAAATTCCTAAAACATCACCATAGCCTCTCGTTCATAGGTATGACGCGCATCAAACCCATGAACAAGACTCTACTTGACGTGGTATGTGGGACTCCAAGGACCATTAGAAACTTGGATCTGATACCATCTTTGTCACGATCCGGTTAGGGGGTCTAGATATGACATAGCAAAGGAGAACCTGAAGGCTCTCGATCAAGCCATCATAGCATTAAAACTCATCATTGGCTCAAAGAATACGAAAGCATAACACATAATTCAATAGGTTCAAAATTCTTAATAACAAACTCAACATTTAAAACACAGTCAAATACAAAACTTAAATCAATCATACGATATACAAATACATAGTCTAAGTTAACTAGTCAATACATAACACAACAAGAGTGTCAAAGGTCCAACACATGCCTCTAATGAAGTGACGGGGGCACGACAAGTCCAGGCTCACCCTCAAAAGTCAAACTAAAACAGAAGTAAACTACTAATGGCTAGAGGAAAGGGGGGTATTGCCCTCGGAAGAAGGGCTCACCACTAATAAATAGCGTCAAGATCAAAGCTCGTCGGTAGGTAGATAATACTCAACACCTGCACCTACATGATTAAAACATGTAGACAATGTATGGGTTAGCACATTAAAGAACTAAGTATGCGGGCATGCAATGCATATGACATGGAAGTATGACAATGATATGACAAGGGGACACTTGGTTCGAAAGGAATGCAGTTAGCCAATGGAAGATATATAACAAGATGCTTATGCCATGATGCATGAAATGCAACCTATCAATATTATAATTTCGGGGATTTGACCTCAACCGACTCAAAGTTGGACCAAGCAAGCTACCACTTGGAATGGACTACTTGCCAAGTAGATCCCAAAACTCCCTTAAATAAGGGGTATCAAAACAAAGCTCCCAATCTGGGGCAATCCCATGGTGGCACATGGTTTGAAAAAAAGGGCGAATGTCCAATCCCTCAGTACTAAGTCGGATCCCCCGGGAATACATATGTACATATACCAATATCTTTCAAAACCCGAAACTAACTATACTTTTCAAATCATACATCATTTGAACATAGTTTTTCCAAAATCAACGTTTCAAGTCAAGAGACTTCAAATCAAATCAAGAGTTTCCAAATCATTCAAATCCAATGCAATAGGATGTAGCTCATTCTACAAAATTACAAACCAAAACAAATGGTGCAAGCACCCAAACGACTCATAGAATCAATCAAAGAGACATTATGATCACAAGCCTAGGCATATCCAAATTCATATCAAGAGTTTCTCCTAAACTAGAATCTCATCAAAAACCTTATCAAATGCAATGCATGAATGAATGCGTCAAAGCATGGGTAAGGGAATTCAAAACATTAATTTGCAATTCAAACTTTATTTCATCAATTTCACATGCAAATTTCAAAGTAAAACCCGACAAAACTTACCCATGCATCAAAATTCAAGACAAACACATACAATACTAGTTTTTTATACTTTAATGGAGTAAATCATGAGTTTCAAGAGTAATTTCACAATGAAGTAACCTAAAGTCTACAACGAACACCAAACATCAAGAGAGTTTTGCGAAATCAAAGAACCCATAACTAAGTAAAACATAAAAATTCATAATTTAAAGATTTGGGTTCTTGGGCTTCATGGATAGAAGAATCCATGAATTTAAATCCCACATACCTCGTAGCCAAGCAATGAAATTTGATGGAGATATAAGAATCTAGTATTTTCCCCTAATTTTCTTCAAATCCTCAACAATGGTGGCCAAGAATCTTGAGAGGAATCAATGGAGTCTTGAGAGTGTTTTGATTAAAAGTATACGGTTTATGTAATGTTCCTTAGGGATTTGGGGACCATAGGGGACTTAAAAGAGGCTTAGGAATTAATTAAATCTCAAAAATACCCTTAATAAAATGAACTTTAAACTGCCAACACAGTGCCTCACGATAGGCTACATTGGCCATTTACCATGCCACTGGCCCTTCAACTGCCCATCAGAATACAGTTAGCCAAAGTTTCAACGCGAACTCTCGGAGGACTTTCTAGATCACTTGATGGGAGGTTTCATGGACTGTGCGGCTTCACACAGAACGTGTACTAGTTTGTGGAGCAAAACATGGCCCAGGAATCAACTTCCAAGCCAAGCCAAGTCACTGGAACACTTGACAGTACACTTGACAGCTCGTCAAAATAGTTCACGGATCGTTTGGTGGTCCGTGGCCTATGAATTATCTCATGGGGTGGTTCCTGGCCACCCCTAGCTCAATGGACCTCCACAAGGTTCCCCACACTAACCGTGAAAAGTTTTACGGACCGTTTCCCTCTCCTTGGCCTCTTTCCGGGGCCTATCTCCAATGTCTTCCGAATTTCATGTAGTCCCACTGTTTAGGCCATAACTTCCTCATCCGAACTACGAATCGAGTGAAACCAGTTGTGTAGCGAATCTAACGCAAAGAGATTTGATTTTATAAATAGAAGCTCACACGGTTAAACCGGCATCAAAAGTAATGCTAGCTCAAAGTTCACTATCCAAACGGCCTCTCTAGGCCACCAAATGATTCTTTTTACGTTTGGCCACTTAAACTCATCCCGTGGAGACCAAAACTCAAACATGACTAGTATAATATCATATAAGAGCAACCATAAAGAGTTTTAAAAAAAATTTGGGTTGTTACAACCACAAACCCATCTAAACCATTTGGCAAAGTAAAAATCGGAGCCGATGTAATTCGATATTTCAAAGTTTGGAAACTCTTTTCACACTCATTAGTCCACCAAAACTTGGCTTTCTTTTGAGTTAATTAGGTCAATGGAGATGTTATATATGAAAACCCCTCAACAACCCTTCTATAATAGCCGGCAAAACCAAGGAAATTACGAATATCCGAAGGAGTCAATGGTCTAGGAAAATCTCTTACCACCTCGGTTTTCTTAGGATCAACCTTGATGTCATCACCGGACACCACATGACCAAGAAAGATAACTTCTCCTAACTAAAACTCACACTTGCTAAATTTTGCATATAATGTCATCAATTAATACTATCACGAACATGTCAAGGTACAATTTGAATACTCTCTTCATCAAGATCATAAATGTTGCAGGTGCATTTGTCAACCCAAAATACATTATCATGAACTCGAAGTGACTGTATCAGGTTCATAAAGCTATCTTTGGGATGTCATATTCTCTCGCTTTCAACTAGTGATAGCCTGATCGGAGGTCTATCTTGGAGAAAATAGTGGCACCCTGAAGTTGGTCAAACAAGTCATCAATTCTTAGAAGGGGATATTTGTTCTTAATTATTACCTTATTCAATTGGCGATAATCTATACGCATTCTGAGGGAACCATCTTTCTTTCGAACAAATAGGGCAGGAGCACCCCACAAAGAGAGACTCAACCTAATATATCCCTTATCCAAGAGATCTTTCAACTGTTCTTTTTGTTCTTTCAACTCCACAAGAGCCATTCTAGATGGAGGAATAGAGATTAGCTGAGTATCAAAGAGAACATCAATCCCAAAGTCGATCTCCCTATCAGGAGGCACTCCAGGCAAATCATTAGGGAAGACATCAGGAAACTCATTGACAACTGGAACTGACTCAAAAGGTGGAGAGTGTACATCATCAACCTTAATTAGCATGAGGTGATAGATACACTCTTTAAAATTAGCTTTCTAGTCTTAAGGTAGGAAATAAACTTACCTTTAGGCACTGCAAAACTAACCTTCCACTCTATAATAGAATCATTCAAAAATTGGAACATGACCGTCTAGGTTCTACAATTGACAGAGTCATAATCGGCGTAAATTCAATCGATGCCAAATATCACATCAAAGTCAACCATCTCCAACTCAATCAAATCAGCAAGAGTATCCCTATGATAAATGGACAATATACAATCTCTATAAACCCTTTCAACTATGATAGGTTCACCGGTAGGAGTAGAAACACTGAATGGCTCAATAAGACATTCAGGAAGGATCTCAAACTTACTAGCCACACATGGAGTCACAAATGATAAAGTGGCACTTGGGTCAAATAAGGCATATACCTCATAGGAAAAGACTCGAAGCATACCCGTAACAATATTTGCTGCAGTTTCTTGATCCTATCGATTAGCCATCACATATAGACAATTTTTACCCCTTCTAGCATTAGTAGTGGTACCTCTCTGATTACCACTGTCCTGTGGTGCTGATGAAGACTAAACTCTATTACCTCCATCACCCTGCCTTCTCATTAGGCACTCATTTTGGAAAGGACAAGTCTGTCCACACTTGAAACAAGCATTTGTTCCCTCTTGGCACTCACCTAGGTGAAGTCTGCCATACTTTCTGCATGGTGGCTTCCCCCTTGAACTTGAGCCACACTAGCTTAGGATTGAAAACCTTGAGCTCTAGAATTTTGATAGCCCTGTGACTTATGATCATACCTGTTATTCAGAGCTGGTGCACTTTTTGAGGATGGTACATAGTTTGAAGACCTCTTCTAAAAATAGGACTTGTTCCCCTTACCTTGCTTCTGCTGGCTAGGCTTATGCCTTAACGATTTAGACTTTTTGCTCAACTCCTCCCTATCCCTCTTCTTATCCTCCTCAAGTTGTTGTGCATAGACCATAACTCTGGAGATGTCTATGCTTAGAATTAGCAATATTGCTTTGTACTCCTTTTTCATATGCTTGCCCAAGCCAGATATAAACTTTTTCATTCTAGATCTTATGTCAAGGACAATCTTCGGAGCGTACCTGGTTAGCTGTATGAATTTGACGCTATACTCCTTGACAGTCATACTTTCTTGTTTCAAGTTAAAAAAACTCCTCAACCTTCGCTTCCCTCAACTCTCATGGAATGAAGTGGTCAAGAAAGACACTCTCAAAATTATCCCAAATAGCAGGCTCAACATCATCACCTCGACTCTCTTCCCATTTATTGTACCAAACATTTTCCACATCATTGAGTTGATAGGAAAGAAGTTCGACTCCCTCAACCTCAGTATCATGCATAGATTTCAACACCTTCCACATCTCATCAATGATGTTCTGGGGGTTTTCCTTGACCTTAGACCCTGTGAAGACTGGTGGGTTCATCCTCAGAAATTCTCTAAGTCTGGTTGTAGTTGTTGTCTCTTGGGGTAAAAATGTAGCATATTGCCATCTCATTAGCTTTTACGCACTTATCATAGGCCTCAACTTCCTCAAAAGTAGGATCTGTTGGTTTGATAGGACATTCCTCAACCAATACGAACTTAAAGCCCTCAGCAGTAAGAATAATATCTAGATTTCTTTTCAAGTCCACATAGTTTGGACCTTCCAACTTATTTTGATTCAAGATTGAAGTTAAAGGATTGAAGGAAGACACAATTAGTCTGAGTGATAAAAAAAATAGATCATTAGTTATATGCTACACTTAAAACACAATAAGAGACATATAATTATACATGTGAACAATTAAAGTCGTTAGTGAAACTTGACCATTTAAGCAAATATATGAGCATGCTAAAGTATATGACCTCATAAAACAGAAACACATCCAACTCAGTTAAAGAGTAATATGTGCAGTTTAGCATGACATATACATAATCTTTTTAATAGTGATTCAAAAAGCAACTTAGCTGGTAAGTTCAAACTGGTCATCAAATCAAAAGAAACATTACAAACAACATGCAAGTTCACAGGTTAATCAGATGGGGAAATGGACCAACGTCCATGTAGAAACTTACATTGCAACTATAAAACACTTGTATATTCATTAGGAATCAATCCTATTAATACTGGAGATTCACAAATATTTTTTTCAAAATTCTTAAATTATCAGAAAACAAAAAATGTCCAAAAACCTATCTAGACAATGTTTTTTGGCCAAAAAAGGGCATACACCATAGAAACGTAATAGGTATTCCTCAGTGGATCATTTTGAATGAACCAGTCAAATATCAGATCAACCGGAGTTTGTGAAAAACTGTAAAACTCCAATATCAATCAATTTAACAATCATTGACCAGTTTTATGACGAGTGTAAATCAAGCAGTCTATTCAACATAACCCAACTTCTATGCTACTAGGTGTAGCATACTGAAAACAACAAGAGTAGGGCAAAGTCGAATAAACAAATAGATTTTCCCTTAATTGAAACTACAATTTAACTAGTTATCGATTATTCTAGATTTGAAGGAAAAATTTGAGGTCTAACCAGAAAGTCCACAATTCTACTATGTTATTTAAAACATTATAGTTACAATCATGATTGGCAGATTTAAAGAAAAACATTACAGATTTGCCCTAAAATTAGAAAAATAGTTTGATTTTGTTCGACCACCACCACCACCAAGAGGGTATAAATTCAAGTAGTCAAGCGGTTACATTTTTTATCTTGAAACATACTGTGGTAAATATTGTTACGAATTCAAAGTCCAATTTAGAATACATAAATCTATTCTCACAAGTTCCGCAAAAACAAGAACAGAAAATATCCAAATTCTGATTTCTTATTACATTAACATGTACACATAAGATGACTACTAATACCAATTGTTATAGGGAAAAATTGTAACACCCCGTATTTTTCACATGCTAGTACTATTTATACAACACTTGATGTAGCCTTGCGGTATAAGTGGTGCACTAAGTTTTTCATATGAATGGGGGTAATTTGAGTTGGGTCGGAGGGGATGCAATGTCCCACATGTTTCAGTTGGTGCGAGTCCAAGTTAATCTCGATGATAGCATTTAAATTTGGGATAACAAAGTGCTATTTTAGTTGAAGTTTAAAGTGACATATTAATATACAACATGGGGGATCAAGGAATGGGAAAATATAGTAAAAGTTATAAGTTGCTTGCTTGACTAAATTAAGCTAGTAGGTGACAAGTAAGTGCATCACCTACTTGGACTTCTTGGCCAAGTTAATGAGAGCTCTAGTTGGATTACCTATCTAAGCTAAGTATCTTAATAAGGGGAAGCTGGTGCATCACCTACTTTGACCCTTTTGAGCAGCTTGACTTAAATAAGGAGTTGCATCACCTACTTGGCCATTTAGTTGCTGAAAATAAAGAAAAAAGAGGAGGTGCTAAGGGATTATTTTAGGGACAAATGGGGCTTATAAAAAGAAAAGGATATCTGGACATTTTATTCTTGTTAACACACCAAAAAATTTAGATTAAACGCCATCTTTCTTTTCTTTCTCAAAGGTTAAGGAGCAACATCCTTAGAATTCCTTTATGGTTCTTGAATATAACCTTCTCGTTGCAGGCTAAGGTGAGTGAGAATACCTATAGATTTATCTTAATTCTATCATAAAAGACAAGAAAAACATGGTACTTATGCTTAAATAGAAGTATAGGGTAGAATATTCTCTCAAGTGCTGCTCATTTTTGTTGATTGTTAAGAGACTGTTGACTTCTTGTTTGGTTTAAAGTGTGAAGAGAAATTGTAGTTCTTGAAGAAATTGAGTTGAAAAGGACAAGTTACATGAATTAAAATATGTTACTGCCATATTTTTATTTTATCATTGATATAAGGTTAAGTAAAAATATTGTAAGCGTAAGTTTAATAGGAACTCATGGGAGAATGATTGGGAACTATGGTCTCACATCCTCAATGTACATTGGACTTATTTGGTACTATTTGGGTGTGTAAATGTATTAAAAACAGTTTGGTTAATTTTGGGAAAGGGTGTGAATTGTTAGTGTTGAAATATAGGAGAAGGGTTGCAATGTTACACTACTTAAGTATGTGTTATGTGAAGTCGTTATGTGTCGTACCTTGTGAGCATATTATGGAACTAAAAACAATCTGAGGTACACTATGTATACAAAAAATATGTATAACACAAATGCAATTACAGGAGGAAGGGTTGAAAGAACACCCTTAGGTGGTAATTACAAATTTGCTGCCTAGATGTTATTTTGGCTAAGATTGAGCTGCCAACACCTGTTTATTAGCTACTAACACTAGTTTTATCACCCACTGTATTATAGATAAATATTTGAGAAGGAAAGTGGTTACATCGAGGTAATAATAAGTACATACAACAAGGTTTGTAGGGCTATCCTATTCCACATTCTTTGGCATGAAATCCAATACTCGTGTCACTGCCAAGAAGTGAACTTCCCAAATGTTATTCCATTAGTGGTTGTGTTGTTTATTAGTAAATCTGTTGTTTACGCTTTCAAACACCAGCATGATGAGTCTACTTACATTCGTGAAGCCAATTGTGTCATTTAAGCTTCTATATGGCATGTCAATGTCACACCTGTTTCTTATATTATCGTACTGCCTCAAGATACTATTGTCATGTCTTACATTACTGGTACATGGTTCCAAATCTCAACAACATCATGACCACCAAAGTAATAATCTCAAAGTATTAAACAACAATTTGAATACTATTCACAGTGTGGGTGGTAGCCCAAGGGCAAAAGCCTAGCATGGGTCGATCTCACTTGGTTTGTGATGGTAGAAGGCCAGGGGTGAAAGCCTAGCATGGGGTGAAAGCCTAGCATGGGTTGATCCTAATTTGTATAGCTATGAGGATAATATCCCAAGGGTTAAAATGCCTAGCATAGGTCATCCTCTTTTACCACCGATCATCTAGTCATTTATATTCCATACCTAAAGGAATTATAAAGCATTGAAAATAAAGAATGTAATGTACATGGTTTCCCAAGTATAACCCAGGTGGTCTTCTATTATGGTTTGTGCATTTATATACAGCTTTTTGATTTCACTTGACTTTTCATTTTGCTTATTTATTGCCTTACATATTAAGTACATTATTTCGTACCAACATCCCTCTTGGGGGATGTTGCAATTCATGCTGCATGTACATGTAATCTAGCTAGTAGACCTCCGATATAGGGTCACCCGAAACTCAATTGCTTTTGGTGAGCTCCAAGTTGATCCAGGGCTTTACTGAGTCTATAGTATATGCCTTTTGATATTGTATGATCTTTTAAAGTAAAACGGGGCCTGTCCCAGCCTATGTTAACTTATAGAGGCTTTGTAGACTTTTTGTATATAATTCAATTTTATCTTGTCTCTAAACAGTTAAGGCCTCAACGAACAAGTCCTGTATGTAAGTTTGGTGCTACTTCTTTTGATCTCTTATCTTAGTAGAGTTGTCATAGACATATGCATGATAAGCATAGGTTATATATTAGTTCTCTCGGTCCTAGAGAGCACTGATTGCCTGTTCGTCTTTGTAGATTTGTAGGCGTGACAAAAGTGGTATCAAAGCAAGGTCATCCGAGGGAGTCTACAAAGTCATGTCTATGCAGAGTTTTTCTTATGGGTGCATTGTGCACCATATCTATATACATGAGGCTATATGATATTTAGAAGTTGCCTCTTTTATTTTATTTCCTAGATCGTGCCATAGAGTTGGTACTGTAGGTTTATTATGTCTAACCCCAAAAATGGTTTGTTTTGTACATAGAAAAAGATGCCTATCACAAGGAGAAGAAGTTCAGGTAAGCAGAAACAATTTGGAGAAGAGACTAGCCACTCACGAGCTAGACCTAATCAAAATGACATTCAAGATGAGTCCTTATCACAAAGTTTCTCGATTCCTCCATCTCTAGAGGAGCTAAGAGGGGCAGAAGCACCTCAATAGCCTCCTATTAATGCTACTAAGCAATAATCAAGAAATGTGGTCCAATTATTGAATCGTATAGTTGTTGTTCAAAGTCAAAGGCAAGAAGGTCTAAATATAGATACTGGTAGTGCACACAGGGCAGCTAGCACACATATACATGACTTCCTTAATTTAGAGCCTCCTTTATTCACTAGGTTAGATCCTATGGAAGTTCCATAAGGCTTTGTTGTTCAAATCCAACGGACCTTCGATGTTATGCATGTAAGAAGTATAAACGTTGTTGAGCTAGCAATATATAGATTGAAGGGTGTAGTTGTGTTGTGGAATGAAGCTTGGAAGCAATCCAGGGGAGCATATGCATCTCCAATTGTTTGGAAAGAGTTCAAAAAGGCATTTCTTGACTACTATCTGCCATTGGAGATTCAAGAGGCTCATGCAGATCAATTCTTAAATCTCCACCAAGGGGGTATGAGCGTGAGAGAGTACAGTCTCCAATTTAACTCCTTGGCTAGGTATGCTCCCAATATAGTTTCTATTATGGAGGATCAAGTTCATCGATACGTGGATAGATTAGACCCTTACCTGGTTAGAGATTGTACTATTTCTTCCTTAAATAAAGGCATGAAGATAGCGAGGATGCAAGCTTTTACACAAAAGTTGGAGGATAAATGGCAAAGGAGAAGGATACAAGAGTCAGAAAGAGCATAATCCAAGAGGGATAGATCGACGGGGCAGTTTACACCATCTAAATGTGAGTTCATGCCTCAATTTTCTAATAGACCACCCAGACCATCATTCTCCTACACTATATCTAGTGCTCCACCCTGATATTAAGGGTCTAGGGGAAACTAATTTGGGCAACAAGGTGGAATCCAAGGTTCACAAATAGCAGAGTACCAAAAGCAAGAAAGTATGAGCTAATCAAGACTTCCTTGATAGCCTTGTAAGAAATGCAAAAGGAGTCATCTAAGTTCATGTTGATTTTGGGCAGATATTTGTTTTTGGTGTGGTACATCGGGTCATATGATGAGAAGTTGACCTCAAAGGAATACGGGCAGTATGGTCCAACCCACTGGATCAGTTGTTACATCATCATCGACAGTGCCTTTATTAGGTAGGGGGCCACAATTTTTGGTAGGTCGTGGTAGGGGTGTTAGAGGAGTAACTAGTTCTAGTGGAGCTCAAAATTGCATGTATGCTATAAGAGATTGGCAAAATTTAAAGGCTTTCCCAAATGTGCTTACAGGTACATTGTCCATCTTTTCACATATTGTATATGCATTAATTGATCTAGGATCTACTTTATCATATTTTACTCTATTAATTACTAGGAAATTCAAAAGAGTGCCAAAATTATTGATTAAACCATATGAAGTTTGTACACCAATTGGTGAGTCTATTATGGCTAGAAGGGTCTATCGTAATTGCATAGTAACTATTTGTGACCATGACACTTGGTTGACCTTGTCAAACTATAAATGGTTGATTTTGATGTTATAATAGATATGGATTGGTTGGCTTCTTGTTATGCTGTGCTAGATTGTCGAAGTAAGATGGTTCAGTTCCATTTTCCAAAGGAGGCCGTCCTTGAATGGGAAGGTAGTAATGGGGCTCCAAGAGATAGGTTTATTTTCTACTTTAAGGCAAGGAAGATGGTTTCCAAAGGCAATATATTCCATTTAGTGAGGGTAAGAGATATAGATACAGATGCCCCAACCTTTCAATCTGTTCTGGTGGTAAATCAATTTGTCGATGTGTTTTATGAATATCTCCCAGAGTTTCCTCCCAAATGAGTAGTTGAGTTTGGTATTGTTGTGCTCCCAGATATGCAGCCTATATCCATTCTTCTATATATAATGGCCCCGATAGAATTATGAGAATTGAAGGAGAAATTAAAAGATTTGCTAGAGAAGGGATTTATACGACCTAGTATGTCTTCTTGGGGAGCACTAATTTTATTTTTACACAAAAAAAATGGCTCGTTGAGGATGTGTATTGACTATCGACAATTAAATAAGGTAACGATAAAGAAAAAATATCCCCTCCCTAGAATAGATGATTTATTTGATTATATAGAAGGTGCTAAGTGTTTTTCAAAGATCGACATGAGGTCGGGTTATCGTCAAGTTAGAGTCAAGGATCAAGATATACCAAAGACAGCTTTTTGAACATGGTATGGTCATTTTGAGTTCATAGTCATGTCATTTAGGCTAACCAATGCACCAACTATTTTTATGGATTTGATGAATAGGTTGTTCAAGCCATTTTTGGATGTGTTTGTGATAGTATTCATAGATGACATTTTGGTGTATTCAAGATCAAAAGAGGATCATTCTAATCACCTGCGACAAGTGTTACAAATTCTTTGTGATTGTAAGTTATATGTAAAGTTTTCTAAGTGTGAGTTTTGGTTAAAATCTATTGCATTCATAGGACACATTGTATCCGATGAAGGAATAAGGGTTGATACCCAAAATATAGAAGTTGTGAAGAACTGGACAAGGCCTATAATACCTATAGAGGTTCATAGTTTCCTTAGGTTAGCAGGTTATTATAGAAGGTTTGTAGAAGGATTTTCTTCTATTTTTGCACCTTTAACAAAGCTAAGACATAAGGTAGCCAAGTCTCAATGGAGTGATGCATATGAAAGAAGCTTCCAAGAGCTGAAAAATAAACTAACTACAACCCCTGTTTTGGTGCTTCTCGAAGGAACAGAAGGTTATGCAGTGTATTGTGACACTTACGAACGAGCTTAGGATGTAACTTAATGCAGCATGGTAAAGTAACAGCTTATGCATCAAGGCAATTGCGTCCACATGATAAGAACTATCTAACCTATGATTTGGAGCTAGCGACAGTTATATTTTTTTTGAATATATGGCACCACTATTTGTACGGAGTTCATGTTGACATATATACTGATCATAAGAGTCTACAATATATCTTTAAGGAAAAGGACCTAAACTTAAGGCAACGAAGATGGTTTGAGTTATTGAAAGATTATGATATCGATATTTTGTATCACCCCAGAAGGGCAAATATGGTAGCGGATACTTTAAGCCGCAAGAAAATGGCAAGCACTTTTGGGCAGTCCACAATACGACAAGTGGTAAGTATAGATCTATGTCAATTAGCTAGCATGGTGGTTCGCCTTCTTGAATCTCTAGAAGTAGTTGTTGTGCAAAATGCTACAGAATCCTCTTTGATAGCGGAAGTGAGAGAAAAAGTACATAAATCCCATTCTATTACAGCTTAAGGAGAATGTAAAACAAGGTATGCCGAAGCCATTTGAGCTCATGGAAGAGGGACTACTTCAATGTCAAAATAGATTGTGCGTACCTGATGTAGATAGGCTAAAAGGGAGAATTATGATGAAGCACATCAGTCAAGATACTCGGTCTATCCGGGCTCAACCAAAATGTATCATGACTTAAAAGTAGTATATTGGTGGGGGGAAATGAAGAAAGATATTGCAAATTTTGTAGCTCAATGTACAAATTATCAATAAGTTAAAGTAGAGCACCAAAAGCCTAGGGGTTATTTGCAGCACATAGAACTTCCTGCTTGGCAGTGGGACATGATCAACATGGATTTTGTTACCGGGTTGCCTCGCTCATTTTGGAATTTTGACTCCATATGGGTAATAGTTGATAGACTTACCAAATCAATGCACTTTTTGCCGATTAAAATTACTTATACAGTTGAAGAGTATGCAAGATTGTACATGAAAGAGATAGTTCGGCTACACAAAGTTCCTATCTCTATTATATCCGATAGGCGAGCTCAATTCACTATAAATTTTTAGAAGTCATTATAGAGAAGTTTGGGGACGCAAGTGAATTTAAGTACAAGTTTTCACCCTCAAATGGATGGTCAAGCGGAACGCACAATCCAAACACTTGAGGATATGCTTCGATCTTGTATATTAGACTTTAAAGGTAGCTGGGATGATCATTTTCCACTTATAGAATTTGCTTACAACAATAGCTACCACTCGAGTATCAAGATAGCACCTTATAAAGCCTTGTATGGGAGAAAGTGTAGGTCACCAATCAGTTGGTTCAAAGTAGGTGAAACTGCCTTATTTGGGCCAGACCTTGTTCATCAAGCTATAAAAAAAGTTAAGGTAATACAACAACAGCTAGAAATAGCTCAAAGTTGACAGAAATCATATACAAATGTTAGAAGAAGAGGAATAAAATATTCCATAGGAGATTGGGTGTTCTTAAAGGTGTCTCCAATGAAAGGGGTAATGAGATTTGGTAAAAAGGGAAAACTCA
>JBCEWC010011124.1:0-16989 GCA_038996855.1 Solanum aculeatissimum
TTCTATGTAGAGGCATGTTTTAGACAAATCTTACTCTTATACGTTAGACTTGTATGTTGGATATTCGTCTTTGTATTATGATACTATGTTCCTCTTGATCTATGATTATGTTCTCATGTTATGATTTCGGCTTATATTATCATGTTAAAGATTATGGCTTGAATGTTAAGTATGTTGTATGATGTATGGTTATGTGCTATGTGCAAGCATGCTCCTCCCATTCCCCAATTGCCCCCATAGCTTGAGTCACAAGTCCCTAAACCCCTAAAGCTTATGTGCTACATGCTTAGCTTCCGCATTTTCGAACCGATGATGAGTGTAATGATGCTATGATAGCTTGATCGAGGGTCTCCGGGTCCTCTTTCGCCATGTCACATCTAGGCCCCCTATCCGGGTCGTGACAATAACAAACCTTTGAGGAGTCCTTATTATATTATGTTTTATTTGAGAACTACACATTTGAGACTTGTATTTCTTTTGAGTATTCTATATTTAGAGGCTTGTTCATGTGACACTAGTTCTTAGGATGGTTGTAGTTGTTCTCTTCCATATTTATATATCTTATTAGACTGTTTATCTTCTGCTTTATCTATATTTGTTAAGTTGTTAAGTTTGGGCTGACTCATCTTGGTGGATTACGTGAGTGCTATCACACTCAGAGTTTGGGTCATGACAAAGGGTCAAAAGATCAAGTAGCATAATGTCTGAAAAACTAAGTTTGGACCATTTAGATCAGGACCTAGTCAACAATAAGTCATATTCGCCAAGGTAGACAAACCAACATGATAAAGTGCTAGTTAGCCAAAGAGGCTGCAAACAGAGAGTTACAAGCACACACATATATATACATGATAAACCTATGGTTGGAGACTAAAAATTACAAAAGAATAAACCCAAAATAACATGTATACAATAGCCTCTAAGAGTGTCACTAACACTGTCGGGACAGGGCCCCGACTATACCCAACTGTACAACAAAAAGTAGACATCTTGTGAAAGCTCCAGGAAGAGGTGGAACTTACCGACTCATAACTGAATTAGGCTCCTAGAGAAGGTGTCTTTCAGAATCCCTACCTGAACATGCATGCATAAAACAAAATGCAGCATCCCCAGGCAATGGGATGTCAGTACGAATAAAAATGTACTGGTATGCAAGGGAGAATGTAAAATCATAAATAGTTGTAGTGAAAAGGGTAATAGAGATAGCATTTGTAACCAAAACTTAAATAACCTTCCTGGCCAACATTTGACCTCCTAACGATCAAATATACATGGTATGCTCGAGTAATTGCATGATGTGAATACACATATATAGATACAAATGCATGACATACTCAACCAAATGCTAGCAATGGTAATCATTTCTGGTAGCTAACTGGCATCATCTTTTCCAATATGTGACCATCTGTTTAATATATATACATATAATTATTTGGGCAAATAGGCCCCTTACCTCCGATTATAGCTTGAAGTCCATGCATAACATGTCATGTATGATATGAATATTTAATGTACATAGTAGACCATAGCAAGAATTTAGCCAATCTTGACTCATTGGTACTCTTATTCTCATAATGTCATAATCACTATCGTAACATATACATATGACTCGTGGAATCTTATATGTCTTTGAAATAAGTTTGAAAACTTAATTCAACATTTAGAATAATGTCCTAACTCTGAAAATGTTCATAAAAATACTTCACATGATGCTTATACTTGGTTCCTTGCCAATTAGTGAAAGAAAGTATTAAAAAAATCAAGTGCCTTAGTAGATTAAACAAGAACATTATACTTGAGATTATTGGAAATCAGTGTGTTACTTTTTTAGTTCTTCAAATTCAATTTGAGTGAGGAAGGAGGATTGATTATGACCACTACATTTCCCTTGTAATCTACCTTAATTTTTAGTAACATCACACCATGAAGAGAAATACCTCAAACACATGGACCAGTAGTCAGAAAAACTGATAAATTGATATATAGATACCGAATATCCAGTTTAAGTGAACGAATGGAATATCAACCTAATTTTATTATGAAAATAATTCAGGTGCAATCTCAATGCCTTTTACAGAAGGTCTTTCTAGCAATATAATAGTAAAATATCGCATTTAATGTTTTGGGAATTTCCCAGATTTCGTGCTAAAAGGAGGGACAGAGCTTAGCCTTAACATACCTTTCCAAAGGACGTCCAAATGCCCAAAGTTTCTTCACAAAAGTTGTTCCTTACATCCTAAGCTTCAGAACCACT
The DNA here is from genome assembly GCA_038996855.1 of Solanum aculeatissimum. Lineage (NCBI taxonomy): Eukaryota > Viridiplantae > Streptophyta > Magnoliopsida > Solanales > Solanaceae > Solanum > Solanum aculeatissimum. The sequence goes on from JBCEWC010011124.1 coordinate 2,255, forward strand.
ATATATACGCAACTTATACACACACATAAACACTCCATAATTGAGCATAAATCGAAATTCTTTCACCATATAGCCTTAACGCGATAAAACGTCTGTAGAACTTCGTAAAAATGATCATAAAATTGATTACTTGAACAAACCTGTTATAAGGCTATAACCATCAAGAACACCAAATTTCTACCTTTCAAGCACAGCTAATAGGAGGGAAAATAATTGCAAAGTGTAAGACACACATTTCTAAGCATGAGGATAAATTTTAACGATAAAAATCACGAACAAATTACCTAAATCGCTCAAGAACCTTGTCGGAGAACTCTTTTCAACTCTTTAACTATTTTGGAACAGAAATGAAATTTTGGAACTTTAAAATGTCGGATTTGCCGACTTATAAGTGGCCTTGACACGACCCAGTTCGCGACCAAGTTTTCTACTAGAGCAGTCCACGGTAAAATAGTCATAACGTTTTACTCTAAAGTTCGTTTCATGCGCGATTTTATGTGTTGTAAACTAGGCTTGTAGGCCTTCGATTTTATAGATCATAGACCCTCTAACTCCTTACATGTTTTTAGATATGGTCTAAGACATTTGACCCAAAGTTAAAAAAGATTTCTTAGAGAGGCTTCCAGAAACTTTGACCAACCTTTGTCTTCCAACTTTCTTGACCCCAAAACTTAACATATGACCACTGTGCTATTAAAATACCCCTTAGTGATCCATTATTAGAAAATTATACGCTCTTAGTTCCATCCAAAAAGTGAAACTTAATTTAAACCTTTCGAAAAGGGCAAGGTGCCACTCGAGCCATTTCTTTGATCTTTAATATGTATTTGGGGGATTCTTTTCACTTAAAACTTTAAGTCTTTGATATTACCACTCATTTGCAGTCTTTATTATCCTTAGGTACTATACAAAATTATATACACCTTATATAACATGCTACACTACATATATTATGGAAGACAAGAAACATGGGGTCTGACACAATATATGCAACTTAAATTTTTTGCTAAAGCTATAAAACAAGGATATTAGGACTAGAATGGTCACATAGTCAGTAACTGGTTAATATTACTGAAAAACGAAAAGAAAGACAATCCTCCAATCCTCCTTTTCCTTTTCCTACTTTTCTTGATCTTTGCTGCATTATTATTTCAAGTTTCTATTTTTACTATTGATTTTTTTTATATTAGACAGACCAACTAAGCGTCTTTCAGAAGAAAGAGTGTTACAATTTTTCCAAGAACGGAAACAAAAACCTGAATTTTTTTTACAAGAATGGAAAAGTGGAAGCATGTAAAAATATACTAGAAGCGAACTGACATAGTCACGTGTTCTTAAAATGATAGACTTCAACTTAGATGTTGATCAAATCTATACATACATGAAAAAACTTTAATTGGTTTTCTCTTAAAGAATCTATATTCTTTTTCTAACAGATGCTCAAAGAAGAGCAATCTGAACCACTTATCATTTATCAAGTTTACAAGAAAAAACATATGTAACAATTTTCCAAGTCAAATTTTTTATGAAGAAGTAATATTTACCTTGCCATTGGTATATTTTCAAAAGATAAGTTGCAAACACACAGAAGCAATAATTACTGACATATAAAGCTTAATATGTTGTTGTTGGAACATAGTAAGTGTAATGACCCTCTAGGTCATTTCTGTGTTCCCGCATGTATCTAGGTGGTATGAGTATTTCTATAGCGACCCCAGAACATTTTAACTTGTTGGCACTGATGGTGCGATTATCAGGTCCTTTGTTTGAAAAATATGCAATTTTCTGTGTTAGTAGGTCAATTATAACTGGAAAATAAATTTTCTGGTTAAGTCCTAGTAAACGGCCTTAGAACAAAATTCTGACAGTTCCATCAATTCCAAAATGGCCAAATTAGGCTAGAAGCATGTTGACTCAAAACCCGATGCTTTTGGTGTGAGTTTAAACCACTTTTGGCAAATTCAGTTTAGAAATAGGCTTAATTTGACTTTAGTCAATAACCTTGGATAACATGCTCGAATGGAAATTCTGATAGTGCGTCCAACTCTGAAATACCGAGTTTGGTCTATAACAATCCTTGGTTTGGTATCGAGGACTTCCAGATGTGATTTGACCCTCTCAGTTGTTCTCATTAAAAGTTAAATATAAAGTGGAACCTACATCGGACCGTATCAGCCTCTAATGGGAATTTGGACTACACCATTGAGTTTGAAATGTTGTTTCCAATCATATTTCATATACGGTTTATATTTCTTCGACTTCGGATGACATCGAAGCATCAAAATTAAGTTTGAGCAGTTGCTGAATTATTAAAGGCGGTAGTGATGTGGCCGCACGAGGAGCTGCCATGTGGTAGGCGGTAAAATGAGCGGAAAAAGGGAAAAGGAGTATATATCTAGATCTGTTTCCAGGTTCATGCAAGAGGAACAAAGTGAACTTTCCATACCAATATCTCACTAGATTTGTACCCGATTTTAGTGATTCAAAAGGTTAACTTGTGTAATTTTTTGAGAGGCACATCGTGGAGGTATTGAAAATTACTTTCGACATGTTGTTTGAGGTAAAATTTGCCGATTTCTGCAGTGTGTTAGATTTGATTTCTCAGAAACTTCAACATATGATTTCTTATCCATTTTGAATCAAATTATTGTAAAATTTGGGTCTATTCTGTGTGTTGTTATGAGACGCATGCTATGGTAATTTCAGAATTGATTGATAGAGCTCCATTTAGTACAAAAATCCTATTTTTGCTACTGTTATATTTGTGTTATTTGATAATTTTTGGAATATGATAGCTCTGTCATTTCTTATCGAAATTGAGCGAAATTTTCATTTAATTGAAGGATTTTCTGAGCTTAACATTATGGTATAGTTGGATTTGACTGATTTTATTGTATTTTGGAGAAATTTGATAAAAGAATTATTGGAAACATAAATTCTTAGATAATAAATGTTATTTAGTTTTGGGTTGTTTTCTGTTGATTTGAGCCTCATTTTGAGCTCAATTTCTGGCTATAGACTCAGAGAGTTGTAGAGGTCATTTTATGGGGGTTATTTTGGAATTTTTGGCATGGGCTCTGTTTTTTCCATTTTAGTCCCAACTAGGTTTTTTCCCTATTTATTGAGATTTTAGCACCTAAACGGTCGTGTTAATGTTGTGATCTACGTTTTGACAGTTGAACAACATTTGGAGGGGATTCAAAAGAGGAATGGTCGCGCAGATTTAGTCAGAGTACTTGTATTCACCTTTCAGGTAGGCTAGCATTTTCGTTTCTCCTAGACTAAGCTGAAATGAGTAATGGTTGCCTGATTATTGTTGGAAACTGTTGAGTTAAAGGTTGTTTATACTGGATCGAGGCTGTAATTCCTATTTGAGCACATTAATAATCACTCTGTTGTAATAATTGGATTTAGTGCTATTTGGTAGTAAATGAATCTATTAAAGGCAATAACTCTTGAAACCACTCTGTTAAAGGCTATCACTTTGGCAATGAATCTAGTAAAAACTAGAAAGTTTAGAACGAGCATAACATAGGCTAAATGGGTAATTGCACTATTAGAATTACACTTGTTACTATTTGAATACCTATTAAACCTGTTAAGCCATCTAATACTAAAAAATATTTTGTATCCTGGAAACTTGATTGTCTGTTATATTTCTGAACACTTGTTGAGATTTTGTGTGGTATCCTGCCTTTGTGTTGTATTCCTGGTTCTACAGGTTCACTTGTTGAGCCTTAGGTTAGGCTTAGGCTACTGATGCCCTAGACTTTGTTCAAAGCCGATAGTTGTTACAGATACACATGGTGTTACTTTAGAGGTATAGATTCTTGTAGACTGACTTAGCACATTTAAGTATGATAGAGTCGATTTACAGTTGATGGTTCCTGAGTTAGAGGTTCAGTTAATTGTTCCTAGTTTAGTGGCTCAATTGATTGTCAGGTCACTTTGCTCTGGCTAACTTCCCTAGTTGGAGGCCAGGTCAGGAAGATGTCTGATAATGGCTAGGCATAATTTAAGAGTTAGAGTCTTGGTTCATCTTTGGGGTTACGTTCCATTTGAGATCTCATGTAGTTCATTACCAATACACCTATATACCCTATTTTTATTTATAGGTGTACCTTTTAAGCTTATGGAGGCCCAGTTGGCGTATATGCATAGACATTAGGGCCTTACACCTATGTATATTTCTATACCTTAACCTTGTCCTAGTTGTATCTGTGGTACAAACATACGTCACCTGGTTAAGTAGTTGGGTTACTTGAATCTACAAATAGTTATCACTTGGCTTTTGGTTCGACAGTCAATGTTTACAGTGCATAGTCTAGTTGTTCTTACAGTATTTACTATATTTCACTCAGTCAAAAGATGATGCCTACTGGGTACCTTATATTGGTACTCACCCAGGCTTTTCTGCATCTTTTTGTGGTACATGTTCGAGTAGAGCCACTATCACTAACTTCGACCTATCATTGCTATTCCAGGAGACTTTTGGTGCATATCAGGTGGCTTTTGGGATCATTTGCAGTCTTCTTCTGTCTAGTTGGTTGTCTTTCTCTCCAAACACTAGCCTAAGTATATAGTTTTGGCTTGTATTTGTATTTGTATTATTCGGGGTCTGTATATCTTTATTTTGGTCTAAAATAGCTCTGTATAGTTAACTTCTAGGGTCTGGGATAGGCGATCTTTGGCTTGTATTATTGTTGTTTAGCTATAGTCATACATAGTTTACTAGATATGTCATCTTGATTATTGGGTTGACTTGCCTATAGGCCGGATATAACAAGCACCATCATGACCTGTAGTATCGAGCCGTGACAATAAGTTTCTTAGTACACAAACAAACAACTTGAAATAATCTCAAATAAGCAAAATAACATAAGCTAATACTTACCATCATTTCATATGCCATTGAATTTGGCACACAAACATAGAGTAGGATTATCAATAACAAGACCAGCAATGCGTATGGACCAAATAAGGTAAGGGTAATCATACCAAAGTGCTTCATGAATGACTAGTGCATAATAAATATATTAAAGATGTTGGTTCCAAAAAAGAAACCATTGTGCATGATCCCACTCCAAATTTGTATTTGGTCTTCACGGACGATCATGGTGAAAAGGTGTGGACTCAAAGAAAAATGGAGGTGATATCATCTGTTTCAATCCAAACTGCCAAAACACATATGAAAGTAAGTCAACTCTTAACCTAATGTTAGTCTAAAAAGATTACAAGCAAATCAAAATAAAATTATTAAGAGAGAAGTAATAAAAATACCCTCGAACTTGACACCAATTATTAATTTCGTCTCTAAACTATTGATAGGCTTAAAAACACCCCTCAACTTTGAGAACTAAGCTTAAATAAACCCTAAAACTTGGCACAAATTATTAGTTTCGACCCTAAATTATTGATAGGATTAAAAACACCCCTCAACTTGCCAAACTAAGCTTAGATATCACCTAAGATAACCATGTACGGACCCACTGATAATGTGTCCCTCTCTAAACAGAGTGTTAGTCCCCAGGACTCCCTCACATAGATAGTGTCTCATCATAGATAGCCTAGGAAGCCCATAGGTCATGACCTACACCTCGCTAACAGGGTCACACTCCTATCCCTGACCCGCCAGTGGCTTAGTAGCAACACTTCTCGTATCAGAGAACGTAAGGCTCTCTTAGGGGTACACTATAACCGCCCCTAGAATATGGTATGTTTCTATGGTTACTAATAAGTAGCATAAGTACATAACAAATAATGATGGTATATAGGATTATATAAGTCATAGGGCAGATCAGAGTCATGCGTAAATAAGAAATTCTACCACAAGTACTCATAATAGATATAGATAAATGCAGCTGCATCATGCATCTACATACCAACTAGACGTAGATAGTATATTCAATGCACACTATAACATGTAAACACCGACCAACCTCAATAGCTAGTATATTTTGGTAGCCCCATACCACACACAAATATAAGCAAAAGTCAAGCTCAGTGTACATACTTGTCACATGTTCGTAACCCAACCAGCCCCCTTCGGGCCCTCTCGTAGTCATATAATGTAAGGATTTAGTTAGTATACCAGTTATAGCAACACAACCTAACAATACAACAATTGTAGTCCTATAGCACCATATATAAGACATACAGATTCACAACTAGCTATATGCAATGTATATTCCATATCTCAACCCATTCACAGTACATTTTTACACATTTCAACTAAAATATGTAAATATTTTAGTTCAGTCTATGGTTAGAGGAAGCCTAGTGTCATGCCCCGGGAGGGCACTCTAGCGTGGCCGACACTCAGAGATAATTGCTATCCCCCAAGCAAACCACTTAACCTCATCACATTCATTCAATCACATTCTAATAGCGGAAGATATCAATAAATGAGTACACTTTAAAGATATGGAATGATAAAATTATAATCAAAGGCCAAAGGCCTAACAGTCTATCCATTAACTAAGTAAGACTAGTGTGAAAGAGACTAGTCAAAAATAACATCCAAATATAACTCGACAGTCTAGTCTATGAAGCCTCTAAACATCTGACTAGCTGGTGCCAATGACAAGTCCATGACTACCTCAAAATAAAATAAAATAAGTCCAAACATAAAGCTAGAAAGAAATATAGTATCCTCCGAAAGTATGAGAGGACTCACCAATCAACTAAACCTACTGATGACCATTAATACCTATCTCTGCATCATGAAAAGATGTAGGCCCAAATGGAAATTAGTACGTGGAATGTACAAGTATGTAAAAAGGTAGAATGAGATAGGTAAAGGTATAATAACATCAACTCAAATAGCTCAACTCAAGAAAGTGGGAAACTCAATCATCAAGTCAAGAGTCTAAAGTAAGAATGCAATTTAGACAATGACCACTCACATACCATCTAATCCAATCCACTCAGAGTACTATCATGACCTATTTGGGACTTTCTCTAATCGATAATCATCACCTATGAGCCGGTGATAATATAATGAAGTGATGTTATTGCCACATCCATCCAATACCTTGCCAAGGTAAAGGATATCCCATCAGTGGATCCATAATAATAACATCAAGTCTTCTTTTTGGGACTAAAGGGAAACATCCATTTTATGGTTCAATCCTCTCCTACGCTGGCCACATAGTTATTTAGTTTGAGTTAGATTTACTCTTACTCAATTCGATGCTCAATACTCCTCCCAAGACTTAACATGCTCATAAGACATCAACCCTATGATTAACTCATTCATCTAGTCTCATTGGACATTCATTAACTCAATTCATCACATCAATTATCAATTCTTTGGTTACATTCTTTCAAGGTTCAACTCTTGACTCATAAAGGCTCAGTCATGCATCATTATAACTCATAACATTCAGAAAATCACAAGTAGAGTTAAAATATTTAGGGATTCCACAGACTCTTTAGACTCAAATTATGTTTATGCATACCCATTTAAGTGAAATATGTAAAAATAACAAGAATTCATACTAGGGTTCATGTAGCAAAATAAAATCATCAATTGCCAGTATTTACCATAAAAGTTGTAATTCATGTAAAGTTATATAAAAATACATTAGAATTTATGAAAAACCTTCAAGAAACCTTTATGGAATACTCAATTCACTAACAACTCCATCAACTCGAGTTATGGGGAACATGGTAGAACAAAATCCAAGTTTTAGTTAGCCTTACATATCTGGAAATTTATGTCTTGGAATAGCTTGGAAGAATTCTCAAGTTCTCGCTTCAAATCCTAGTCGTTTTCTCCCTTAAAACCTTGCCCTAACTTTTGGAACACGTGTATTACCATAAAAAGGATGTATTGACATGTTTAGGAATTTATTTAGGTATAAAAATGTCAAGTCTAGTCTTTAAAAGGGTGGGAAAAGACCAAAATAACCCTTTAAAAAATCTATCAAAAGTCGTGTACGGGCCCACATACGGCCCATAGAAACTTCCACGACCTGTAGGGACCCTTTCATAAATATTTGGGAAAATTTGAGGTTACTGGAATCATACACTAGACCAAACTACCACCCATAGATTCATTTACGACTCGTAGATGGATCCGTGATGTCTGGGGCTCAAAATTGAATTTTCAGGACTTTTTTCACGAGTTTAACAGACGAGTCGTACTGTAATCCATGACCCATAATAGAGTTTTATAGAGAAGCTTTGCTCTGGTAGTCTATAGTAAAATGGCCATAACATTTGACTTCAAACTTCAAATGAGGTAAAAATAGTTGCGTGGGAAAGCTAATTCAAAGGGATTTCATTTGGTAGGTCATAGAACACCTAATTCTCTGTATACTAAGAGTTATGATTATTTAAAGTTGACCCTTGCATAATCTGACACTAGAAACTCAATTTATAGGAAACTTTTGAACTTGACTTAGTGCTAAGAGTCTCTTTTGACCCTAATACGCTTTTTATATGTAAGAATGAGTCTTGAAAAATAGGTGCATATAAGAATACAGTTATGGGGTGTCACAAGTTCCCCCTTGGAATCATTTGTCATCAAATGATGAGCAACTAGGTGACCTATTAAGAAGGGACTCAAATACTCGGATACTTGAATACTTATACTCCAAAAATTAACCTCAACTCAAGACTCAAAATTGAAAGAGTACTTCTAACATCATCAATAGGAATAAATACAGTTAAAGACATGCATACTCAAATACTCATAGACTCAAGAGAAATATTAACTCAAAGATAATGACTTAATTCTCGACAATGAGAAAGTAACTCACAGAATAGAAATGAATCATTACTATCAATTTCATCATTAGAAGGCACGAATAGGTGAGGGTATCTAGACTTCATATCCTTTTCAGCTTCCCATGTAGCCTCTTCAATGGGTTGACTTCTCCAAAACACTTTTACAGAAGCAACCTCTTTAGTTCTTAACTTGTGAACTTGAAGATCAAGGATTTGGATCGGGATATCTTCATAACTCAAGCTAGCCTTCACTTCAATGCTCTCAACAGGTACAATCAAAGAGGGATTTCCCAAACACTTCTTAAGCATAGAAATCTAAAATACCAGATGGATGGCCGCTAGCTTTTGTGGTATCTCTAACTTATAAGCTATATTTTCCACTCTCTTCACAAATTGGTAGGGACCAATATATCGAGGACTCAACTTTTTTTTCTTTCCAAATCTCATTACACCCTTCATGAGTGACACTTTAAAGTATACCCAATCATTTACTTCAAACTCTAGGTCCCTTCTCCTAATATCTGTTTAGGATTTCTGGCAACTTTATGCAATTCTCAATCTCTCTTGGATGATGTTTAATTTCTCCATATCTTGATGCACCAAGTCTGATGCAATCAACCCTGCTTCACCTACCTCAAACTATCTAATTGATGATCTATATCTCCTCTCATAGAGGGCCTCATAAGGAGCCACTAGATGCTCGCATGAAAGTTGTTTTAGGAAAACTCAATCAGAGGCAAGTGGTAATCCCAATTACCTTTGAGGTTAATCATGCAGACCCTTAACATGTCCTCTAAGGTTTGTATCGTACTCTCTTCCTGACCATTGGTCTGAGGGTGGAAAGTAGTATTAAGGTTCACCTTTGAACCCAGGCCTTTCTGAAAGGACTTCCAGAATTGAGCAGTTAATTGAGCTCCTCTATCTAATATGATAGACAAAGGAACTCCATGCAATATGATAATCTCTCAAATATACAATCGAGAATAGTCCTCGACCGTATTAGTAGTCTTTACCGTCAAGAAGTGGGATGATTTAGTCATCCTATCAACAATCACCCAGATAGAATCATGTTGTGTGGAAGACCTCGGTAAGCCTGTGATGAAATCCATATTGATTACCTCCCACTTCCATTCTAGAATTTCAAAATTCTGGGCTACTCCACAAGGCCTTTGGTACTCAACTTTTACTTGTTGTCAGTTTGGGCACTTAGAAATAAAATCTGCAATGTCTCTATTCATCCCACTCTACCAATAAACCTCTCTCAAGTCGTGATACATTTTGGTAGATCCTAGATAGATAGAATATTTAGAGTTATAGGCTTCTAACATGATCCTTTCTCGAATACCATCAACATCTGGAATACACAATCTACTTTAGTATCTCAATACCCTATCTCCCCCTTTGATGAATGCCATTACTTTCTGTTAATATAGATCTTCCTTCAATTGGAATAAAATAAGATCTTGGTCTTGCTTCTCCTTTACCTTTACTACAAGAGATGATGTGAACCTGTTATGCATAAGTATTCCACCTTCACCAGATTTATCTAGTTGAACTCCCAGTCATGCTAGCTTGTGCACCTCTTTGGCCAACTCTTTCTTCTCTCCTTCCACATGAGTAGTACTTCCCATAGACAACCTGCAAAGAGAATCAACAACCACATTAGCTTTACCTAGATGGTAGAGGATGATCATGTCATAATCCTTGAGCAACTCAAGCCATTTCCTCTGTCTCAAGTTAAACTCTTTTTGGGTGAAGATATAGTGCAGGAACTTATGGTCTGTGAATACATCGACATGTGTTTCATATAAGTTGTGGCACCAAATCTTGAGTGCAAACATCACTGTAGCCAATTCTAAGTCATGAGTTGGATAGTTCCTCTCATGGTCTTTAAGTTGTCTAGAAGCATAAGCTATGACCTTACTTCTTTTCATCAAAACATATCCCAATCCCACTCTATAAACATCACAATAGATCACAAAATCATCAATCCCTTCAGGTAAAGTCAACACTGGTGCATTCATTAATCTGGTTTTTAACTTTTGTAAACTCTTCTTATACTCATTGAACCACTGGAACTTATCTTTCTTCTTTGTTAGCTTAGTCAATGGCGATGATAGAGAAGAGAATCCCTCAATAAATCTACGGTAGTAACCAGCCAAACCCAGAAAACTTCTTATGTTAGTTAGAGAGGTGAGCCTAGGCTAGTTATTAACTGCCTTAATTTTCTGTATATCTACTCGAATACCATCACCCGAAACATTATGGCCAAGAAAATCCATGGACTTGAGCTAAAACTCACACTTGGAGAATTTTGCATACAACTCACTATTCTTGAACGTCTGAAGAATAATTCGAAGGTGATCAACATACTCTTCCTTATCTCGGTAGTACACCAATATGTCATCAATAAATACAACCACGAACATGTCAATATACTGTCTGAATACTCTATTCATCAAGTCCATGAAAGCGGCAAGAGCATTTGTCAGTCTAAAGGACATTACCAAAAACTTAAAGTGACCATATCGAGTTTAAAAAATCATCTTTGGGATGTCACATTCTCTCATTTTTCAACTGGTGATAGCCTGACTTGAGGTTTATCTTAGAGAAAACAGTGGTACCCTGAAGTTGGTCAAACAAGTCATCAATCCTTGGAAGGGAATATTTGTTCTTAACGGTTACCTTATTCAACTGACAATAATCTATACACATTCTGAGAGAACCATCTTTCTTTCGAATAAATAGGACTGGTGCACCCCCAAGAGACACTCGGCCTAATAAATCCCTTATCCAAAAGATCTTTCAGTGGCTCTTTTAGTTTTCTCAACTCGGCGAGAGCCATTTTAAATAGAGAAAAGGAGATAGGTGAGTATCGGGGAGAACATCAATCCTAAAGTCGATCTCCCTATCAATAGGGACTCCAGACAAATCATAAGGGAAGATATCAGGAAACTCATTGGCAACTAGAACTAACTCAAAAGGTGGAGACACTACATCATTAACCTTAACTCACACGAGGTGATATATACATCCTTTAGAGATTAGCTTCCTGGCCTTAAAGTAGGAAATAAACTTACTCTTAGACACTACAGAACCACCTTTCCACTCAATAACTAGCTCATTCAAAAATTGGAATTTGACCATCCGAGTTCTATAGTTGACAGAGGCATAACAGGCATAAAGCTAGTCCATGCCAAAGATCATATCGAAGTCAACTATCTCTAACTCAACCAAATCAACAAGAGTATCTCTATGATAATGTCACGACCCGGTTAGGTGGTCTAGGTGTGACATGGCGAAGGAGGACCCAAAGATTCTCGATCAAGCCATCATAGTACCAAACTAACCACTTACTCAAAGAATGCGGAAGCATAGCACATAATCTAATAGATTCGAAATTCCCAATAGCAAACTCCATATACCAAACATGATCAAATATCAAACTTAAGTCATTTATACGATATTTAGATAGTCAAGGTAACAAGTCAACACATATCATAACAAGAGCGTCATAGGTCCAACACATGCCTCTAATGGAGTGACGGGGGGCCACGACAAGTCCGGGCTCACCCTCAAAAGTCAAACTAAACAGAAATAAACTACTAATGGCTAGAGGAAAGGCGGTTGTTGCCCTCGAAAGAAGGGCTCACCACTAACAGATAGTTTCACACTCAAAGCTCGTCGGTAGGTAGATAAAATTTGTCACCTGCACCTACATGATTAGAACATGTAGACAAAAGTATGGGTTAGCACAATAAAGCACTAAGTATGCGGGCATGTAATGCTTATGACATGGAAGCGTGACTACAATATGACAAGGGGACACTTGGTTCAAAAGGAGTGCACTTAGCCAAAAGAATGTATATAACAAGATGCTTATGCCATGATGCATGAAATGCAACCTATCAATATAATAATATCGGGGATTTGACCTCAACCGACTCAAAGTAGGACCAAGCAAGCTACCACTTGGAACGAACTATTTGCCAAGTAGATCCCAAAACTCCTTAAACAAGGTGTATCAAAACAAGGCTCCTAATATGGGGCAATCTCATGGTGGCATATGATTTGACGGAAAGGGTGAATGCCCATTCCCTCAGTACTAAGTCGGATCCCACGGAAATATATATACACATACCAATACTCTTCAAAACCTGAAACTAACCATATTTTCAAATCATGCATCATTAGAACAAAATTTCTAAAATCCAAACGTTTCAAGTTAATAATTTCAAACCAAATAAGAGTTTCCAAATCATTCTAACCAATACAATAGGATGTAGCTCATTCTACAAAATCCAAACCAAAACAAACGGTGCAAGCACCCAAATGACTTGTAGAGTCAATCAAAGAGACATTGTGATCACAAGCCTAGGCATATCCAAATTCATATCAAGAGTTTCTCCAAAACAAGAATTTCATCATAATCTTATTCAATGCAATGCATGAATGAATGCATCAAAGCATGGGTAACGGAATTCAAAACTTCAATTTACAATTCAAACTTTACTTCATCAAATTCGTATGAAAATTTCAAAGTAAAACCCAATAAGACTTACCCATACATCAAAATTCAAGACAAATACATGCAATATTAATTCTACATACTTTAATGGAGTGAATCATAAGTTTCAAGAGTAATTTCACAATGAAGTAACCTAAACTCTACAGCGAACACCAAACGTCAAGAGATTTTTGCGAAATCAAGAGAACCCATAACTAAGTAAAACGTAAAAATTCATAATTTAAAGATTTGGGTTTTTGGACTTCATGGATGGAAGAACCCACGAATTTAAAACTCACATACCTCGTAGCCAAGCAATGGAATTAGATGGAGATATAAGAATCTAGTGTTTTCTCCGAAGTTTCTTCAAATCTTCAACAATGGTGATCAAGAGGCTTGAGAGGATTTGAAGAAGTTTGAGAGCGTTTTTAAAGAAGATGTACGGTTAATAATATGTTCTTAAGGTTTTTGGGTCCTTAGAGGACTTAAAAGTCTTAGGAATTAATTAAATCACGAAAATACCCTCAATAAAATGGACGTTAAACTGGATGGCAGTGTTTCACGGCTACTACAGTGCCCGTGAAACACCACACTGGTCGTGAAGGCCATCCGTGAGCCAACACTTGGCTTTTTTCTCGGCTCAAACCTTTGGGGGACTTTCTAGACCACTTGACGAGCACTTTGATAGACCGTTTAGAGGTTGAATGGCTGTATCATGGTCTCGTGAGCCTTACCTTAGCTTCCTAAACCAACTATGTCCTGGCCAAGCCACTGTCCCACTTGACGGGACAGTTCACGGCTCGTGAAAGGGCTCACGGACCGTGAGCTTGTCCGTGGCCCATAACTTGTCTCATGGGGTGGTTCCTGGACACCCCTAGCTCACCGGAACACCCCACGACACCCCTAATGGACCATGATAAGTTTCACGGATCTTGGGCCTGTCCTTAGCCACTTTCCAGAGCCTATCTCCAATGTCTTCTGAATTTCAGGCAGTCCCACTATTTAGGCCATAACTTCCTCATCCAAACTCCGAATCGAGTGAAACTAATTGCGTTAAGAAGCTATCTCAAAGAGGGTAAATGTGATATATAGTATCCTAAATGTTTCATCGCACATCAAAATTTATGTTCGTTCAAAGTACACTTCCCAAACGGCTTCTCTAGGCCACCGACTGACCCGTTTTGCGTTCGGCCACTTAAACTCAACCCGTGGCCACCAAAACTAAACCATGACCAGTATTACATCATATAAGACCAACCATAAGGAGTTTTCAAAAACTTTTGGGTTGTTACATTATCTCCCCCTTGGGAACATTCGTCCTCGAATGAGCTAAGACTAAGACATGAGGACCTCACTCACAAAATAAGTGGCATGCTAACAAAAACTCAAGAGACCATGCATTATATCATAAATCATTTAAAACTCATGTCAAAACATCATTTAAATCATTTTCGTGCTCATGAATACATGCAATGTCATGAAATTCAAGAAACAA
>JBCEWC010011125.1:0-16989 GCA_038996855.1 Solanum aculeatissimum
CCATAATGCAAGTTACCCATGCTTAGTTAAATCATGAAATTGAACATGCAAGTTGAACAATTACGGTTTCATAAATCATTCATGAAATCAAGTGTAAAATTATGTTTAAATCACCTAAAATCTACAACACTCAAGTCCCAACATGAATCTAGAACAATATTGAAAGAAACCATAACTAATTGGAAAGCTTAAAATCAATTTAAAATGGTTAGGGTTCTTAGGATCTTCAAGGATGAAAGAAGATCCTTGAATCAAGTCCCACATACCTTAATTCAAGCAACTAGTCCACAAGATCAAGCCTAATCAAGTCTTCTTCCCCAAATTCTACAAGCTAGCTTCAATGGAGGTCATGAGGGCCTTAGGAACTTAAGAGAGAGTATAGAAGAGTTCTAATGGATGAAATAGGGTTTAGGGAATGTATTAGGGGTTTAGGATACCTTAAGGGACCAAAATGGGGCTTTGGGAAATGTTAAATCACGAAAATACCATTAATAAAATGGAAATTTGCACTGAACACAGTGCCCAAATGGAAGCTACAGTGCCGTCAACATGCACACGGTTCGTGCAACCTGCCGTCCAACATCAGTTAGCCATTTCTTCAGCTTGAACTTTCGAAGGACTTTCTGTTACACTTCACGAACTAATAAATGGTCCGTTCAAGGTGAGACTACCCGTTCAAGGCACCATCCAACCTCACTTAGAGCCAAAATCATCAGCCAAACCTTGGCCTATCCACTGTCTACCTTCACGGGACATTGGAAGGCTCGTCAACCCCCACACGAGCCGTTCAAGGTCTCGTGGGTTTACAATTGTCTTATGGGTGGTTCCAGGCCACCCTTATCTCACTGGAACATCACACGAGGCACTAGATGGACCGTGCAATGTTTCACGGTACGTTCCAAAGTCCTTGGCCACTTTTCTGAGCCTATCTCCAATGGCTTCTGAATTTTAGACAGTTTCATTGTTTGGGCCATATATACCTTATCCGAAGTCCAACTTGAGTGAAACCACTTTTGTTGTAAAGCTAACTCAAATATATTTAATTTTATAAATGGTATCTCACATGGTTAATCCCACATCAAAAGTTATGACTTTTTGAAGTATGTTGCCGAAACTGTCCCTCTAGGCCACTTACTAGTCCAATTTGCATTCGGCCACATAAACTCAAACCGTGGCCACCAAAACTCAACCATGGCTTTTAGTATATCATAGAATGCCAACCATAAGTATTTTTTGAAAATTTTCGGGTTGTTACACTGTAATATCCTTTTTCATGCCATTCCACCAATATATCTGTCGAAGGTCCTAATACATTTTTATCACTCCAGAGTGAGATGAATATCAAGAATAATGGGCCTTAAAAGAATCTTGGCATAGATCCCTCCAATATTTGTCACACATAAGCAGCCCTGGTACCTAAGAACCCATCTCTGATTAGCCCAAATGAA
Source organism: Solanum aculeatissimum (assembly GCA_038996855.1). Classification (NCBI taxonomy): domain Eukaryota; kingdom Viridiplantae; phylum Streptophyta; class Magnoliopsida; order Solanales; family Solanaceae; genus Solanum; species Solanum aculeatissimum. The sequence continues at coordinate 1,449 of JBCEWC010011125.1, forward strand.
GGATGCTGCTATTGGGGAATATTTTTCCTCAGTGTCATAAGCTTTGGATCCTCGTATTTCGCACTTTTAATTTAGTAAAAAAGGAAGGTTTTGTTATATTCTTAACAATTACATCTCTATCCTTCGCATCTACTAATCACACCTGCAAACTAGCCAGCTAACATAAATCTTATGTCATTTTAACCTTATCAACTTCAATATGGCTTAGACTGCCTATGGACTTCTGGCTAAGTGCATAAACAAAACTATTGGCTTTACTGGGGTGGTATGAAATGTCATCATCATAGCCCTTTAGTAATTATAAGTATCTTTTTTGTCGTAGGTTCATCTCCTTTTTCTTAAATAAATATTAAAGTCTTTGGCGGTCGATAAAAACATCAATATGTACCCCATATAAATAATGCCACAAAACCTTTAGGGCAAAAATAACTACGGCAAACTCATGATCATGAGTAGGATAGTTTTGTTCATGTTTCTGCATCTCTTTGGAAGCATATGTGATAACCCTACATGCTACATAAGAACACAACCTAGGAAAATTCTCGAGGTATCACAATATACAACATAACCTTTGGTGGCATCAAAAAGAGCCAAGATAGATGTGGTGGTAAGCATTTTCTTTAGCTCTTGAAAGTGTTGGTCACATGCTTCAGTCCACTGAAACTTAGCTGCTTAATATGTAAATATTGTCAATGGTGCAGGGATAGAGGAGAATCCCTTAACAAACCTTATATAATATCCTGCCAATCCTGAGAAGTTACAAACCTCTATCGGATTAAAAAGTCTCAGCCAAGCCATCACTACTTCAATCTTCTGGCCATCGACCTTGATACCATCACCAGTAATAACATGACCAAGAAAAGCTATAGAAGTTAACCAAGATTCATATTTAGAGAATTTATCATATAAATTATTGTCCTAGAGTGTATGTAATATTTCTCTCAAGTGGTCTGCATACTCAGCTTCTGATCGTGAATATATCAAGATGTCATAGATAAACACAAACACAAAGTCATCCAAGAATGGTTTTAAGACTCGATTTATTTGATCCATAAAAGCAGCTGGGGCATTTGTAAGCCCAAAAGACATGACAAGGAACTCAAAATGTCCATACATGGTCCTAAATGTTGTCTTTGGAATATCAACATCCCTGACTTGCATCTGGTGGTACCCCGATTGCAAGTCAATCTTTGAAAAGCATTTGTCACCCTAGAACTGGTCAAATAAGTCATCAATTCGTGGAAGAGGATACTTGTTCTTAATAGTGACTTTATTTAACTGCCTATAATTGATACACATCCGTAAGGATCCATCTTTCTTTTGAACAAAGAGCACTGGAGCACCCTATGGAGATGTACTTGGCCTAATAAAGCCTTTATCGAGTAAGTTCTTTAGTTGTTCCTTCAATTCCCTTAGCTCTGCAGGAGCCATTCTATAGGGTGGAATGGATATAGGTTGCATATCGAGAAGAAAATCTATAACAAAATCGATTTCCCTTTGGGGGGAATTTCTAGAGGCTCATTAAGGAATACCATCGAGAATTCATTCATAATAGGGACTAGCTAAAGGGTCCTCTACTCCTTATCAATATCCCTAGAATGAACTTGATGGTATATACAACCTTTAGAAACTTCCAAGCCCTAAGGTATGAAATAAACTTACCCTTGAGCATGGCAGCATTACCCTTCCATTCGAGGATAGGTTCACCTAGAAAATGAAAGCAGACCAGCTTTGCACGATAATCAATATTGGCATAACAAGCTGCCAACTAGTCCATGCCCATAATGATATCAAAATCTAGCATAATCAATTCAATTAAATGAATAGAGGTTGGACATTCATTAATTAACACAATACAACCTTGATAGATGTCATTAGCTAAAATTGAGTTGTAAACTGACGTAGATACCTCAATTGACTATGGTAACAGCTCAGGTCTCATATCAATCTTACCAACAATAAATGGAGTAATATATGAAAATGCAGATCCAAGATCTATCAGTGCATAAATAGCATGATAATGTATCATCAATATATCTATGACAATATCAAAAGATGCCTTTGAATCTTGTAGGCCTATAAGTGCATAAAAGTGATTCTGGCCATTAGTAGAACCTGAAGTGTCTCCTCCACCTATTCCCCTACCACAACCCTAAGTAGAATATGGACTTGGTTAGGGAGCACATACTAAGGATAAAGTAGTTGTTAAAGATCCGGAAGGCTGAGATGGTGTACCTCTGTCTAAACCTAGGCATTGGCTAGTAAAATGTCCTATCTGCCCATAACAGTAACATGCACGTGAACCTTTTCTACTCTACCTAGTGTGAAGCTTACCGCACTGTGTATATAGAGGAGTAAGTTGTCTAATTTATGTAGAACGCTCTTGTCGACAACTCTCAGTCTGGTCTAAACTCTGCCCTGGTCCTAACCGAATATAACGATCAAGTCATTAGCCCTGCATCTATGGTAGGAAACTACCTACTGACCAAGGTGGATATCGATAAAATGGGGCCTAAAATCACCCCATGGATCCCTATAAAACCCTATAGTATAATCCTTCTTACTCTGCTCCCTATCTCCATGGGTATCTTGAATCTGACGAGAAAGGTCCTCTGTAGTCTGAGCAAAAGCTTGTATGTAGGAAATATCTATATCATCCTGTAAAGATGCTATCTTGTAATCTCTGATCAGATGATCCCCTAAACTATCCAGATAACAATTAATATTGGCACTCATGGTACGTACAATATCTAGTGCATACCTAGACAAAGAAATAAACCTAAGGCTATACTCCCTCACGCTCATATCCTCCTTCCTCATACTGATAAACAGGTCAATAGGGGCCTTTCGAACCTCCCATGGAAAGTAATAGGATAGAAATACCTTAGAAAAGTCCTCCCACTCTGCTGGCAGAGCATTAGGCCCTCTGGATCTCTCCCATTCCTCATACACAAAATGGTTATATCACGTAGTCAAAAAGAAGCCAACTCCACAACCTTTGTGATGGAGGCATGCATCACCCTCAATACACTATACATATGGTCTATAACGTCTTAGGGATCCTTAGTAGAATCGAATCCCATAAATACTGAAGGGGCCAAGTGAAGAAACTTTTGTACCTTCGAGCTTTCTATTCGATCTCTTCTAGTATCTGCTCCCATCTTTAGTTGTCTCTTATGAATAAAAACCATCCTAGTTAGTAGCTGACCTACCTCCCTCATCCCCCTCTCCCTAATATCTTGTGGACGAACAACATGTGTTGGAGGGCCTGTATACCTACCTACTTACCTTATGTAATACTGGAATTGGTAGAGCTGGGGGTACTGGACCTCCTTAGACCTCAACAAGTGTTGGGGAAGTTGGTACTATAGGTAATGGAGACTCACTGTGTGACCCTACAGGAAATGTATCCCCTTGACTAGAAGAGGGACGACTAGTACCTTCCCTCATATCCATACCTATCTCGCAATGTGCCATCTCTTGAGCATAGGAAGCCTATTAAATACAAACCACAAAGCATGATTTAGATTTCACATATTACTATAGCTTTGATTTATAGCACGATATATTAAGTGAAAGAAATGTAACCATCCCTAAATGCCTCATAGCCTCCTGATTATAAGTGTGGTGCATAATACACCCATAAGAAAGGCACTACTAGAATTGGTATTGTGGACTCCTAGGGATATGACCTACTCTAATACTATGTTTGTCATACCCCAAAAAAAGGAGAGGCATGACTAGAACTCGATACCATCATTGGTCGAGTAAGCCACTAGACATGCTAGCTAACTAGATTAGGGGCGAAAATATTAGGAAGCATAACATCTAAAAATCTAAGCATGTACTATTTAGGTCATGACCTGGTCAACAATAAGTCATATACACCAAGGTAGATAAACCAAAATGATAAAATACTAGATAGCCGACGAGGCTGCAACTAGAGAGTTACATGCACGTACACATATATATATACATGTCAAGCCTATGGTTGGAGACTAAAAGATGCAGAAGAACCAACTCAAAATACCATGTCCACAATAGCCTTTTAAGAGTGTCACTAGCACTGCTAGGACAGGGCCCCAACTATACCCAACTATACAATAAAAAGTAGACATATTATAAAAGCTCTAGAAAGAGGTGGAGCTTACCAAATCATGACTAAATTGGAGTCCTAGTGGAGGGGTCGATCAGAATCCCTACCTGAACCTGCACGCACGAAACAAAATGCAGCATCCTCAGATAATGGGATGTTAGTATAAATATAAATGTACTGGTATGTAAGACAGAAAGTAAACTCATAAATAATTATAGTAAAAGGGAAATAGAGATACTACCTGTAACCAAAACTCAAATAACCTTTAGGGTCAACACTCGACCTCCTAGTGATCAAATATGCATGGTATGCTCAAGTAATCGCATGTTGTGAATACATATATATAGATGTAAATGCATGACATACCCAACCAAAATTAGCACGGGTGGTCCTTTCTGATATCTAACTGCAACATATTTGTCAACATGTGGCCATCTGTATAATATACATATATATAGTTATTTGGCCAAATAGGCCCCTTACCTTTGATTATAGCTCAAAATCCATGCATAAAATGCCATGTATGATATGAATATTGAATACACATAGTAGTCCATAGCAAGAATTTAGCCAATCTTGGCTCATTGGTATGCTTATTCTGATAATGTCGTAATCACTGTCATAACATATTCACATGACTCATGGAATCTTATATGTCATTCAAATAAGTTTGAGAAATTAACTCAACATTTAGAATGATGCCATAACTCTAAAAATGTTCATAAAGGTGCTTCACATATTTCTTATACTTGGTTCCTTGCCAATTAGTAAAAGAATATATTTAAGAAATCAAGTGTCGTAGTAGTTTAAACAAGAGGATTATGTTTGAGATTACTAAAAATCAACGTATTACTTTTTAAGTTCATCAAATAAAGTTTTAGCGAGGAAAGAGGATTTATTATGACTACTAAATTCCCCTCAAAACCTTCATTTATTTTTAGTGACACCACCAAAAAATGTATCAATGATAGTCAGGAAAGTTGATAAATTGAAATATAGATATCGAATGTCCAATTTAATCGAACAAATAGAATATCAATCTAATATCATTATGAAATAATTCAGCTACGATCCCAATTCCTTTTACATAAGGTCTTTCTAACATGAGAATTGTAAAATATCACATTTCACGTTTTGGAAATTTCTCAGATTTAGAGCTAAAAGAAGGGACAGAGCTTAGCCTTAACATACCTCTCGAACAAACGCTAAAGTTTCTTCACAGAATTTGTTCCTTACGTCCTAAGCTCCGCAAACACTATATATATATGCAACTTATACCCATTTATAAATAGTTCATAATTGAGAATTAATCAGTAGACGTTCCATATAGTCTTAATGTGATAAAATGTTTGAAGAACTTCATAAAAATGATCATAAAAGAGCCCCAAGAATATTACCTTAAAAACTAGTTGAAAAGATAGAATAACCAACAAGAACATCAATTTTCTATCTTCCAAAAATACCTCCAAACACGGCTAATAAGAGGGAATTTATAGGTATGGGGGAAAACTTAAACGGTAGAAATCTCTAAAATCATACCTAAATCGCTCAAGAACCTCATGGGAGACCTCTCTTCAGTTTCTTCACTATTTTCAAATAGAAATGAAATGTTTGGGGACTTAATATATCAGATTTGCTGACTTATAAGTTCCCTTGACCCAACCCAGTTTGCGACCCGTGTTCCTTCTCAAACAATCCACTGTAAAATACTTATAATGTTTTACTCAAAAGTTGGTTTGATGTGAGTTTTTGTGTGTTGTAAACTAGAATTATAGATATTCATTTTGTTTGGTCATTTATCCTTTAACTCTTTATATTTTTGGAGATATGATCCAAGATATTTTACCCAAAGTGAAGAAAGATTTCTTAGAAACGTTTATGGTACTTTGGTCAACCTTTGTCTCGAAACTTTCTTGACACCAAAACTTAACATATGACCATTGTGATATTAAATTACCTCTTAACACTACATTATTAGCAGTTTATACACTCCTAGTCCCATCCAAAAGGTGTGACTTAATTTAAATCTTTCAAAAGGGTGGGGTGCTACTCAAGCTATTTTTTTAACCCCGAATATATATTTAAGGGATTCCTTTGACCTAAAACTTTAATTCCTTGATATTCTCAATCATTTTTAGTCTTATTATCCTTAGTTAATATACAAAATTATGTCTTATATAACATGCCACATTATGTATTTTTTGAAAGATAAGAAACATAGGGTATCATACGATCATACGGATATGTGTTGATTATAGGAAGTTAAATAAGATAATTGTAAAGAACCATTACCTATGCCTTGTATAAATGACCTATTTGATTAGATCTAGGATATTATAATATTTTATATGGTTGACTTGAGATCTGGCTACCACCAGTTAAGGATTAGGGTGGCTGACATCCTTAAGGCTGCCTTTCAGACTTTCTATAGTAATTAAAGTTCCAGGTGATGTCATTTGGGATGACTGATTCCCTTGTTCCCTTCATTGATTTGATGACTCATATATTTAGGCTTTATCATGACTCCTCTGTCTTAGTCTTTATTGATGATATTCTAGAATACTTGTGAAGTAGCGAGGAGCATGTGAAGCATTTTAGGATTGTGCTCTAGACTTTGAGAGATCAAAAGTTTTATGCCAAATTCTCAAAGTTCGAGTTTTTGTTAGATTTAGTGAGATTTCTAGGAAACGTGGTGTCTAAGTATAGTATTATGGTGGATTCAGTGAAAATAAAGGCTATCTGTAGTTGGGTTAGGCCCACGGTGGTTATAGAGGTTTAGAGCTTCATTGGATTGGCTATAGTCATTTTTTGGGGCCTTCTCTACTATTGTTACACCTTTGGCTCGGTTCACTCACCCGAATGTTTACTTTGTATGATCCGACGAGTTTGAGACAAGTTTTCAGAGACTCACGTAGTTGTTTACTACCACTCCTATCTTGACTCTTTCAGTTGAGAGAGAGGGTTTAACAATGTATTGTGAAGCTTTTGGTGTTGGGTTAGGCTATGTTTTGATACAACAGGTCCAAATGATAGCTTATGCTTTGAGATAGTTAAGGGTGCACGAGTGCAACTTCCCCATTCATGACTTAGAGTTGGTGATGGTAGTCTTCACACTCAAAATTTAAAGGAACTACTTATATGGAGTTCACTGTGAGATTTACACTAACCATTGTAGCCTACAATACATCATGAGTTAGAGAGACCTTAATTTTTGGTAGTGTCGTTGGATTGTGATTTTGGCAGACTATGACCTCCCTATTTTCTACCATTCACTTTATTCTCTACCATCCAAGCAAGGTAAATGTATTAATATACACCTTGAGCCAAAAGGTGAGGAGTATGGATAGTTTTACCCACTTGCCTATTAAGGAGAAACACTTGATATTAGACATTCAGTCTTCAGTCAATAGGATGATCAAATTGGACATTTCAAACCCCAAGAAAGTATTTGACTTTATAGGGTTTAGGCTTCTCTACTTGATTGAACCTATTCTAGACAGTACGGGGATGAGTCATTAGCATCCCTCAAAGATTGGATATTATAGGGTGAATGTGGCTAGGCTACTATAGGCTCAAACAGGGTTCTACAATTTGATGGCTAATTGTGTGTTCCTTAAGTTAGGGGTTTGATTAGTTTATTCTCATTGAGGCCCATGATTCTAGATATTCTATTAATTTGAGCATAATGAAGATGCATTGATAGTTGAGATAGCAGTACTGGTGAGGAGACACATTATTGATTATGTGTCTCATTGCCTGAGTTTTTAGCAAGTAACGGTTGAGCATCAAAGGCCTGGTGGAGAATTCTGAAGATTACCTATTCCTGAGTAGAAATAGAGTATATCACCATGGAAATTGCAATGGTATTGCCTCAAAATTCTAGGGTATTAATAGTATTTGAGTTATCGTTGATCAATTGACCAAGTTAGCCCACTTCTTTCTAGTTCGATCATTATACAGTGTTGAGACATTAGCCTATATCTATATTTTAGAAGGAGTTCCTCGCATGCGGTGTATGTATCGATTATTTCAGATCGTGGGTCACAATGTACTTCTAATTTTTAGATAGCTTTCTAGAGAGAGTTGGTTACCTAGGTTATTCATAGCACTGCTTTCCATCCACAGATTGATGGCTAGTTAAAGTCTACTATTTAGGTCCTAGAGAATATATTGCAGGCTTTTTTATTTTTATTTATTTTTATTTTTTATTGCAGGCTTGTGTATTAGAGTTTGGGGGTCAGTGGGATCAATATTTACCTCGGTAGAGTTTGCATATAACAAAGCTACTACTCGAGTATTTAGATGTCCCTATTTGAGATAGCTACCACTTGAGCATTCAGATGACCCTGTTTGAGGCCTTATATGGTAAGCATTGTCATACTCTAGTTGGTTGGTTTGAATCTTTAGATCCTTGGCCGCATCGTATAGACTTGCTTCAGGAGGATTCTAGGGTTCAACTAATTCAACATAGATTTAGTATAACTCAGAGAAAACACCAAAGTCACACTGACCATGGATGTCATTCTTTGTGTTTTGGTTTTGGAGATTGGGTATTTCTACGAGTGTCACCCTTGAAGAGCATGATGAGATTTGGGAGATGGGGCAAGCTTAGCACCAAGTATATTAGGCCTTTTGTGATTTTGTGGAGGGTTAGTGAGGTGCATATGAGTTGGTCCTACCTCCAGTATTTTTAGCTATACACCCAATTTTTCATGTCTCAATATTGTGCTAGTACATTCTAGATAAGTCCCATATGCAATAGTATGATTCAATTGAGTTGGATTATCATCTAGTTTTTGTTGAGAATCCAGTAATTATTTTAGCTAGAGATATCAAAAAACTTTGTTCAAGAGCTATTATAGTGGTTAAGGTTCAGTGGATGAATTGTCCAGCTGAAAAGGCTACCTGGGAGACAAAGCAAGCCATGGGGGAGCAGTACCCCAGCCTATTTGAGCCCTCCAAGTCATTTTCACGTTTTCATCTCTTTTTCATCAGTTAGAGATTTCCTATAGTGGCTCCAAGTCATTTATGACTTGTTGGAACTAACAGTTCAGTTGCCTAGTCGTTCCTTTGGATTTTGTGTAGCTTTTTGTACTTTGAGGTTGTTATAGCTTGAAAATTTAACTTTGGTTTAAAATGCAATTAAATGGTCTTGGAACAAAATTTTAATAATTCAAACAACTCTAGAATGGCAAAACTAGGCTAGAAGCATGGTTAGATTGAGTTCCAAGGTTTTCAATGCAAGTTTAAAGCATTTAGCATTTTAGCTTTTGAAATTTGGCCTAAAGTTAACTTTTGTCAACACTCTTAAAGATTGTACCCGAATGAAAATTCTAACAATGCTGCTAGCTTCAAATGTTGTTTTTGGTCTAGGAAAACCTTTCATTTGGTTCTCGAGGTTTCCGGGCTCATTTCCAAGCCTTTAGTGGATTTTGGTTAAAGAAAAACATCAGGAGTGGGACCTAATTTTTTCCAGAATGACCTCATCTGAAAATTTTGAAGTTGAGTTTGGAATGTCAAATTTGGTGGAGTAGCATAGTTTGTTAAGTGGGGTAGCATAGTTCGAGCACCTCGTTGGAGAGTTTGAAAGTTGGAAAACCAGCAATACCAGCAAGTGCTAGTGTAGGGTACTTTACCATTCACATTTATGAGCCTTCTTGGCCGTGTTCATAAGGGTTCGTCCCTTACTTCTCAACGATCGTGGCACGGGATTTGTGTTCACGAAGGTCTACCTAAACCTTCATTGCATTTACTAAAGGACCTATGTTTTCATAGAGCTCTAAGGATTTATTCTCGCCCATAGCAGGCTACTGTAGCCTTGATCTTCGTAGTCATTTTTTGCCTGATCCCTTTAAATGAGAGAAAAATGTGATCGGTTATTTTCTTAAACATCAAAAAGTGATATCTTGTTCATTTGAAGCCCAATTTTGGTGGTTTATAAGGCTAAATTTTGAGGGGAGGGTATGGGAGAATGCATTGGTGTGGTTGGAAAGTGTTATTGAGGCTCAATTTGAGGTAAATAATATGTTTTAGCTACTGCATTGTGGGTTTCTTTAGCTTGAATTATGATTTTGATACATGACCTATTTGGGGCTATTATGAGCCCCAAATTGTATCCCATTTTGAGACATAAGTCTGGGGAAATATTTAGGACCCTTTTATGAAATTAATTCCAAAATGTTTTGTGCAGGTCCCCCATTCCCTATTTTGACTTTAAAATTGGTCTGTCTCCAACTTTTGTGATTTTAGTGCCAAAATGATCATAATGATGTGATTCTATTTTTACTAGTATTGAAGCATTTTTAGGCCGTTCAAAAGGGGAAAGCTATGGTGAAGTAATTTGGAGCATGGGTAATCAATTTTTAAGTAGGCTATGGCTCCCCTTTTTAAGATTGAGTTTGACTTTGTGAATGTATGTGGATTTACATGAATATTGGAGCAAGGAACTAATTTAGTAGGCCATGTTTGATATAATTCATGTGTTAGACTATTTACAAGATTAGGCGGGTATGTGAAATGCTATGATTGATTTTCTTGAATCCTTAATTGCTTTGTATTGACTTATATTCAATATTTTAGCAAGTTTGGCCTTACTCTAGGCTTAGGCTAGTGTTTTCATAGACTTTCCATATTTTTAGAGTTGATAGATTACGTTATTTTTTCCCAATATGACTTGAGCGACGTAGGTCCTAGTAGACTGATATAGTAGACCTAGGTCTGAAATAGATGAGCCTTAGCTAAGTAGTAACTGAGTTATGGGGCCTTATCACACATAATTCCTATATTATCTTATTTTTAGCATTTTTTGGTCGCGCTCTAAGGCCAGTTTAGTAGTAAAAATAGCTTATTTCAACTTTTGGACTGCATTGAGATGGTTAGAGGGTATAAAAGATGGATATAAAGCGTCCTTATGATTTTACGTATATGAATCTGAATAGCTTACTTGGAGCACTCGTCCTTGACATGGAATTGATGGGAGGTTTCATCTGGGGTTTGAGGTTCGGGATTTGTACTTCCTACTACTAATTATTCATCCTTCTATCTCAGAGTCAAAATACAGAGTTTGACCCACGTTGATTACATCATTTCATCTACGGGTAGTAGACATCTGTTGTTCGAGGTCTGGGTACTATGCTACCCCTAAAATGTTAGAGTTTATCGACATATTTACAATAAGGATACTGATACACCCAAATTACACCTCCCTAAAGAAGTATAAGACAGTCGTTGTCAAATATAGAACCTAACCAAGGTTAGAGTCGATCCCACGAGGAATATGGTTCAAACTTAGTTTAATTGATGTGATTTCCAGCTATTAACCCGATTACTTCTGGAAAAGGGGATTTGTAATTTAAATAAAATTATAAATAGTGGTATAAATTGTGTGTAAGTGTTGAAAAATCAATGAGAGTATGTAACTAGGGTATTGTGTTTTCCGTGAATTCATAATGCAACATAACCTTATAATAGTAACCTTTTCTAGTGTGTAGCATGCAGAACTAGTAAGTTATGTTCACCTAAGTCTTTGATTCAACAAATAGATGAATTTCACCTCACAACTTGGTTCGTCTATGGGTGTATGCATTACTAATCCTTACCAGTCCCAGATTTAGTTATCCCTTGGTCCATTCAGGCTAATTAGATGATGTAATCAAATGCAATTCTCTGTTATTTATCCCTTTTCCCATTCATTAACCCATTGGTCCACCAAGTAAGAATAAGGTGAGTTCTAGCGCATGCCCTTGTTAAAGAGCAATCAAAATGAAGATATAAATAATACATGCGCGTATACTATCCAAGGATTACTAATTATTTTGTTTTACTTTGTTAATTCTTCATGGTACCCATAACCTTAATTGTGGGTTTAGCTACTCATGTTCGAAGAAGAAGATCGATGATAAGCGCTATTATTATAATCATAAACATACAATTACAATAGATGAAAACTTGAAATCTTCAATTGATATTCAAGATTCAAAGTCACCAACAATAAGAACAGTAAAAACTAAAGATTTGTGATGTTAAATTGAGTCTCAACTGAAAAATGTGACATAAGATGTAAATGAAAACCTAAAACCTATTTATAGACATCAAAATTTTAATTCTTAATGAAATAGGCTAACTAGATCCAACAACTTTCATGAGCCTGTTTATGGGTCTAAATTAAATGATGGGCTCATGGTCTTCACTAGTAATTCCTTCCTACAGGTGCAGACCACAATCAATGAACATGACTTTTACGACTCATCAACAAATCTACAAGTTGTGGTCTTGGGTTTCATAGAACACAACTAGAACACTTTAGTCTTATGACTCCCATTCTACAACTTTATTTTAAACTTCATACTTCAATCCACGACTTGTCTTGTGGGCTCATAGTTTCCACTTCTCCTCATATTCACTAGATCATATCTACGTCCATTGGCTATGGCCTGTAATTGAATTATGGATTGTATGTGAGGTCATAATTCCTCAAGATCAGTCCTACACTTCTGAACTTCAACAAAAACATGTTAAATCCTGGTTTCCTATAAAAATACAATAAAAGCGTATCAAATACAACAAAGTGTGCCAGAAAATGTACAAAAATCCCAAGTCTTAAGCATCAAAAGTGTTGTATTTTGGTGGAACATCAACACCCTCAACTTAAAATCATTGATTTTTTTCAAGTGATAGACTCGATCTAACACAAGCAGGAACAACACTCACACTTACATCAATCACATGACATCTATCGAATCACAACCAACATGAAACACGCTTAGAAAATTTTCAACCATCAATGCATAAGTTGATATTTTATCAAGTAAATACATGTGGATCAATAAATAACAGAATTATTTCAACAAACAAGGCTACATACATAACCAACAATTACCTAGATAGTGTATAATTAATAATACTATCAAGAGCCTTTATAGACAAGGATGCCCCTCTTCACACACACTTTAAACTTTTTCAATAACAGGGACAAAGTAAAAACTCACTCTCACAAAGGAAATTCAAATGTTGCACGCACAATACCATAGGCGTTTCCTAATATTCTATACTGTGACTTTCAAACAGTCAGATTAGGATCACTATAGGACTTTGTCGAATTGTAACATAGGTTTTGGGACAGGAGTGGTATATTTTGGGAATCGTGGCTACTTTTGCCCTACTTGAAACTGCACAACCTTGACATACCTTATCTAACCTTATTAATCATGACATGTTCTTCCCTTGTTTCTTTGTTTTCCTAAAACCATGGGTGTGGAACTATGCTTTTAACATTGATTATTCCTTCCTTTCTCATTTTTTTTAATTTTATTCTCTTGAATTTTCCTTTTTGACACTCATCTCACACCCTTTTTCCATTCCTCTTTTTGTTTTCATTACTCTTCTCACTTTTCATAGCCCATTATTTTTGCTTTTCTTTACAGTAGTCACCCTCAACTTAGGCATTTTCCAGAGTTGAAGTGCACATTTTCCTACAATAGATCAGGGCCACTTATGGTAACTTAGGCCTTTTGACTAAGTCGAGGTATACAATGTTCAAGGAGGGAATAGGGCCAAAGTGAAGATTAACATAGAAAGTGGGAAAGGTGACTTGGGTAATTACAATGAAAGGGTATACTTAAAGCTCAAAACATTTGGATCAAGGAATAACATATTGCATTTAGTTAGTTATTTTAGATAAGTGGACTATTTTGGAAAAAGAACATATGATCCTTTCCTAACCAACTATCATGCGCATTTAGTACATACTAAGGGGCCAAGTTCTGGATTAGTACACAACATAAGAATAATACAATAATTTCACACTTTCATGGCATTGAGTTACATTATCAACCTAGGTATCTGGTTCATGGTATTAAGATTAAGTTAGCCTCATTAGCCTTATCCTATCAATATCAATAATGTCATTAAAAGATCTTACACAATTACTAATTAAATTATCATATAGCACATCAAAATAAAATGAAGGGGTCTCATTTTTTACTTCAAATAAATAAATGCCATAGATTTAAGTTAAGTATGCTACTATTATGACTTTAACAACCTAAACATGTTGGCTTAATAACAATAAATGTCCTTAGGAAAAGAACACAGGAAAGAAAACCTCACAAACTCTAAAATTATATAGATAGGGACCTTGATAACTCAGACTTCACCAAGGCCCATAACTACCCCTACCCCCGTCGAAAAAGAATATGCATTGTCTTCAATGCACTAAACAATGTATAAACACAAAGGATAGGGTTCAAGAAACATATCTTCAATGTCTAAACGCCAGTGTCGAGCTGTGTAGTCTCACCCAGTACATCTCGGGTAACCTCCTCTATCATAGTGGATGATGATCCTACACCTCTGGTCTGCTACTGGACTCTCTTCTACCTGATTTGCTAATTTAATATTGATGCCCATATGGCTGCCACTAACTTTTGGCACTCTCTTTTGAGAACCCATCTCGCAGAGCACTTACAAGTATCATCACTAGAGCATGACTTCTTTTTATAGGCTGGTGTAGGAGTGTAATCTACGAATAAATTAAGCACTACTGGTGGTAGGATATGAGGTATGGAAAGTAATACTAGTGTTGGTGCAAGTACTGAATCTATCTCTGCCCGCAACTGTTGTATCTCTGATCTAATCTTAGCCATCTCTGGGGTCAAAATGATCTGTAAGCACTCCTCTATCCTCTGGTTAAATATATCAATCCAATTATGAATGCGGCGGGGTCTCTTATCAAACATAGCCTAATGCATTACTGTAATGCACTCCTCAAACTATATAATTGCCTTCCAAACCCCAAGCTTAAGTTGTTGGAAGAACTTCATCAATTGTAGCTTCTTCCGTGCCTATCGCTAGAACAAGTTTTAAAGTAATTCAACCAAAATGTATACCATACCCGTAGATAGAGCATGTGAAGTAGTAGTAGCTGAAAGAATAGTAGATGTCAAGGCAGTGTCGATCGACTTTATGGAAGTCTTTACACTCTCTATGAAAGGTGTCACAGTGTCTTTTGTAGCAACTAGGTTCACAAATATCTCGGGTAGACGAACATTCGACTGCAGGTCCAATCTCGATGTAATTAAATTTTCATCAGCTTTGATCAAGCTGGCAACAGAGATCCTTTGTACATTAATAAAGTGATCGACACCAAAAATAATAGGTACATCATAAGTGAGGCACAATCTATGTATGAGGCATGGGAATGAAATCATCATGAATTGAATATCCTCTACTATGCAGCAAATAATATTAATGTCATATCCATCCATGTTACTAGCTACGAGAATAGCATGATCTAGGGTTAGAGTGTCACAACCCAAGCCTAGGGCCTAGACGTGGCATGGCGAATGAGGAACCCGAAAAACCCCAAACAAGCCTCTCAAACTTGTCATCACACTTCATCGGTCGCAAAAGTACATTCAACATTAAATAACGGGAATTAGGGACTAA
>JBCEWC010011126.1:0-16989 GCA_038996855.1 Solanum aculeatissimum
GGGTTATGGGTTCAGTGCAAGATTATTGTAATGTGGTGTAAATTGGCTTGGATTGATTAATGAAAAAAACAAGTTAAATCTTTTCAAACATTTTAAGTTATATACATATATGTTTCAAAAGTGTCAGTGATGCATGTTGAACTTGCCAAAAATAGTATATTTTTGAAGAATCCAACATGATACGACACTGAAAGTGAACGAATCAAAAGTTAAAAAACACATTTCTCCTGATATTAACAGATTTGGTAATAGTACATGCACAAAGTTAGCTTACCAATATTTTGAAGCAATTAAGTGATAAAGACTGGACATGAAAGTAGAAACTTGGATTGAAATGCAGTAGATTACTACTGGTAAACATAAGCTGATGACTAGAGATTAAAAACGACGAAAAAGAGGGGGGTTAAACGTGTTAAACGAGAGCTAAAAGAAAACACAGACGCGATGACTAGCATTGCGTTAGCTCAGACATTTCCTACGCTACATTTTAACTTGATAAAGAAGTAAAAGTACAGTCTCGTGGCACAGGGTAGCAGCCAGTCAAGTGTCTTCAGGTATCATGAACGATGGTTACTTCCAAAGAAATAGCTCGAAAGGCTACTTTCACAAGGGAGGCAGTAAGATTTAATAGCTGTTTTGCCATATCTGTTGCTGAGACTGCTTTGGCTGGCCTTGTGAACCAGCTAACGATCCATCGCGAAGGTTTTGTTGTTGTTGTTGATCCAATGAGATAACAGCCTGAGAATTGTAGAAATTAGGGTAGCCACCCAAAGATCCATAGCTCTGTGATGGCTGTTGGCCTTGCCTAAATGCACCTGTTTGCTGATTTTGTCCCTGAAAGCTGTAATACGTGTTGGTGGGAACAGCTGACATTGTTCTTGAACCAGGTCCATGAAGCCATAAAGCTGAGTTCTCACTCTGAAAGAAAACCGAAACAGGAGTGTCAAATAAAGCGAGACGCACAAGGCAGATAGAGCCAGTGACAAAATTGAAATTTCATGCATTTCTAAAGTTCTGTGACAACCACCATGGTTGAGCTTAAAAAATGTAATTGACCGAACAAAAGCAGTAGCTAGGGGCGTCAAATGGGCAGGGTAAATGGGTTAAAAAGTGGATCATGACCCACGCAAAAATTACTTGGGCCGAAATGGGCTAAAAAGCAGGTCATAACTCAACCAGCCAAATTCTTATAAGTTTTAATTTCTTAGATAGTTCCTTAAAAAAAAATTTAAGCACTTACTAAAACTAGATCTTGCTACCCCTACGATTAGCTATCAAAAACAATTTATTGGAGAGACAGAGAGATAAGAGTTCAGTAGGAATAGCTGTGCTTGCAAAAATGTATAGGTTACCTGCTGAAGAGATATCAAATGATTGGTATCCTTGAACTGAGCGCTTAATACATCATCGTAACTTAGGTTAGTACCAGATGGAGCAGCAGGGGTGTTGATTGGAAAGTTCCCGGGGATATTGGTAGTATTTCCAAAAGCACCATATCCAGAAGGAATACTGGCAGACTGAGGCAAACTGCTGGCAGAAACGGTATTTTTATATTGGGGGAGCATTGCTGCAAGCGACTGATGGTAACTGCTGTTACCAGGAAATGCTTGTTGGAATGCAGATGGCATATATGAATAGTTCTGATGCATGAAGGGATAGCTGATCATGTTGGTAAATGGTCCGACAGGAACAGCTTGTTGAGAATATGGGTGTACAGTTAGATGTTGTGGTATGCCAGGCCCTGTGGCGACACTATTTCCAGAAAGCATCTGTTGAGTAGGCTGTGCTGATGAAAAACCAACCGTCTTCGTAGCCTGCAGAAAACACAGTCAACTATTACAACAACATACCCAGTATAATCCCACAAGGTCTGGGGAGGGCAAAGTATACGCAGACCGAGCTAGTAGAGAATAGAGATAGAGAGGTTGTTTCCAATAGACCCTCGGCTTAAATAAAGCATTCCAAACAGTTTGAAAAAGGGGATACAGATACAGGAGCAATAATGACAGTGAAATAATGAGAAATGGAGGGCATTACACAATACACAGAAGAGAACAGAGTCAACTATTACACACCAAAAAAACAAGATTAGGGAGAAATTATTGTACCAACTTTGAAAGGGGGAAAATAGGATGGATAATGCTTTCCCCATCTCAAGTCACCAATTCCTACTACAAAGAGTTGTGACAGACAGCACACTGGCCAGAATATGAATCACTGATAAACTAACAGCACACAGGCCAGAATGTGAATCACCGATCAAGCTAAAGCAAAACATCACTTAGAGGAACCACATTTAAGATATGTGTAATCAATATTTGAATAAAGTGCTGAACCTTTTAACCACTTAAACCTATAACTTTATTTGCCTTTGGGACAATCAGAAGAAACCAAAAGAAAAGCTTCCTTTAGAAAACAGAAGTGTACTCAGAAGTACCTGCCTAATACTTATGAGAATGTTAAACACCAACTCCGGCCTCGTTTTACTAGATGAAATGACACTCATCCCTCCTTCCACCAGTTTATACTTGATAGCCATAAATTTAGCATCCAAAATACTCTGAAGCCATGGCCAATACCTCTTTCAGGGAAAATCAGAAAGAGGGTGTTGCAGATACAATTTTGTTTAAGAACGAATATTGACATGAACTAGAGGGGAACTTCAAAATACACTGTATGTTGGGCCTTTGAGAGATTCCAACTTTATTTTGTTACTTCATTTATTTTACTAAGTTAATTTATAACTTCACAAGTACTTCCCTCCTTTTGTTGATAAACTTTAATTGATTGAAAAAAAGAGGAAAAAAACCAACGGAAGATACCTATACTAGAAGGATATCCTTGGCTCAAACAAAAAATCCCATGAATCTAATGTAAAAAGCCTCAAAATTCATAACTTTACTACAAAGTGATACATAGAGATCATCTTCGTGTTTATGAAATCTACTTCATCGGGAAAAAACAATATAACCAGCTTTTAGCTAGACCTAACTGTTCAAGCGCACCTGCCTGGAAATCAACAAGCATAAGCACTTCTACATTTTAAGACAAATCAAAATGGTCAATTTCTTCACTCATTCAATATATAATAGTTAAGGTCAATATGTCTGGGGGCAAAGGTACCAACACTAGATATGAAGCTAGGATAGAAAGACATGTGCAATGTTGATTACATTCCAGCAGAAACATTACCTCGGGCATGGAAATTGCTGCACCACTGATTGATGAAATTGAGTTGCCATATTTTGTGGTCACAGCCTGTGTTGTTGAGAAAGGAGAATATGAAAGCTCAGACTCTCGACCAGGATGAACGCTAGCAGCCAACAAGGTACTCTGCAGAGGATTTGTGTAGACCTACTCGAATGAAAAATAGCAAGAGACCAAATTAGGTAAAACAAGGATATTATGCTCAAGCAAATAATGGTAACTCGGATCAAGGTGGCATGCTTCTATAGTTTTAAAAAAGAAAAAATTGACAAGTGACATGCTTCTTTATTGAAGTTGTCTCTGAGTGGCCTATAGGTCACGAATTCAAGCCGTGGAAGCAGACACTAATGCTTGCTTTAGGGTAGGTTGTATACATCACACGCCTTGAGGAGCGTCTCTTCCAAAGTGGGATGCTTTGTACAGCGGGTTGCGCCTTTTTTACTATTCTGTTGGGGGCATTACTGATCTTCAGCTACTTTGGAACTTTTTTTTTTTAAAATACAAGACATTATTCAACATAGAGCACCAAGCACGCACCACTTTTCTACACAAAGTTCAAAATAGTTTAGCTACGTTGGACTCATAATAATTGAGGGTCAAGTGAATTAATGCTATTATATGTTAGAGTGTTTCTACGTTATAACATGAAATATTATTTTAAAATGAAAAACTGGATATGTTTCAAAAAACATGTGAAATATACCATGTTATAATAAGGAATCCAGCAATTACAAAAATTTCCATAACCTATTTCAAGTAGCCTAAACACCAACACAAGGAACCTCTTATTTGTTTCACAGCCTATTCCAACAAAGAAGTTCTCTTTAATTGTTAAAAGACTAATCAATTAGTGAAAACAGCAAAACATGCCATGTCAAGTGAATATTACACACATAGCTTATTAGTTACCAGCTCATAACCAGTATATCACGTTGAACACTTTAAATACAGATTAAACAGAATGAAGCAATGTTAACATTAGATGTCTCCCCATAGTGAAGGAGCAAAAGAAATGAGAGCGCGTCTATGCAATAAAGAAGACTTGCAAGGACTAAAGTACTCTTTTCCTCGAAAACACCAAAAAGGTAATGGAAAAGGCAGAGTAAGTTCATGTGACAGGAACATACCCAGACCTCAATTCAATACTTGAAATTTAATTACAAAGCTGAAGTTCAAAAGAAGTAAGCAAGTGACAAGTGAAACATTTTCTTTTCATTTTAATGTGCATAAGACCTAAATGCATTACTTTGATAAATATAGTGAAATGGTCTAATCCTGAGTAAAAGAGAAGTATTATCTATGACTTTCACAAGTTATGAAGTTCTTTCATCTAATAATGTGGAATATATAACAGATCTCTCAAGCAGAATTGAACACCTAACCAGAAGAGGTCCCTAGAAGGCATGAACCATGCCAAACCTTTCCTTATATATGCATCCCTCCACTGGAAAAGAAAGCCTACACAATCAGATAGTGGCAGAATACAAAGCCAACTAAGCTCTATATTAAATGCAACTCATCACTCAAAAATATACAGGAGCAATTACCAACTCTGCAACTCACACTGCAGCCATCCCGTGTCTCGACACCACTCATATAACTCAAAAATTAAGGGATCGTTTGGCATGACATATGAGGAGTAATAATCCTAGGATAAATTGCAAGATTATTTTATAATGTGTTTAGTTAGGGGTATTAGTTAGTCCCAGAATTATTTATCCCACCATTTGTACTATAATGATTGGATAAGTTATCCCATATACATGGTGGGATAACTAATCCCATGGCAAATTTTGTCATCCCATCACCCATACCAAACACCCCCTAACAAAATAGCAATTACCAGCACTGTAACTCCTGCTGCAGCATTTCCTTGTCTCGTGAGATACACTTACACTAAAGTCATCTTCAAACTTGGGATCATAATACTATAGAAGTTTTAACATTTGATTAGTGTTTTGCAAAAACTAACAACAGGAAGCGCATCCCAAGGAGAGTATATGAAACCATGTTATATCCTGGACAAAAGGCAGAAAAGTATTCTTACCATATCATTTGAGAACGGAGCAAGATTTTGCATATGAGAACTCGTCTGTGGCTGACTAAATGCTCCATTTAATTGTTGAGAACCTTCGTATGAATAGCCAGCAGCAGAGGAAGGACGAGAGTAATGCCCATCACTAGTTTCTGCTTTCAGAGATTCTGGTTGTGAAGCAGCTGGCACTTCATAATTTCCAGGATTTGCATTATTTCTGTGGAATAGATCACTACCGGCCTCATTTCTGAGAGTATCATCACCATAGTATTCAGCAGCCCTGTAAAATAATGTAAGCTCACAATTAATGAACTAGCATTTCTCCATGCTTTGCATAGATGATCTCTCCTTCAAGAAAAATTATTTCTACCAAGGACATACAAGTTTCAAATAATGAAAATGAGAGCATTGTGTATTAATTTTTAGATGGAAAAAGGTACATATCATCATCATTTAAGTGCTTCAAACAAAAATTTCATTAATGGAAGAGAGTTGCAAGCTAATATTACTATTTAATTGACTAAAATATGGAACAATTCTCGAAAACCCAATTAGTAAAACGAACGAGTTATTCAAGGATATTCAATTGATATCATCATATATATATATATTATACTAAAAGTGGGAAGCTCCAAAGTAAAAAGTTGAATTACCATTTTAACCCTACACTAAAATAAAATGTTATAAAATATTTAATTAATTAAATAATATTTATATTATATTATACTAAATGCTAAAAGTTAGAAGGTGTAAAGCCAAAAGTTTAAAGCATATCTACATCTAAATGCCTACGTGGGAGTCACAATATTGATTACAATGATTATTATTGGAAAATTGTTTCTTATGCTATTATTAAATTATATTATGTAGTCAAGAAACTCAATAGGTGGACATTAAATTGTTATTCTTTTTTTCCTCCATTGAAGAAAACCATGACACATAATTATGAACTATTTAACTACCTAATTCCATTAGCTAGATTACACCTTTGCACTACTTTTATTCAAGAATTCAACGTGGTCTGGTATTAACGACAACCAGTTCATGCTTAGGTGATTTATTTTTCGCTCTTTTCTTCTCTTTCTTTTATTTCAGTGTTTTGTTTTTTAATCTGAATTTGTATGATATATATTGCAGAATTGTGAGCAATCCATATTATCAATGGAAAGGAAACATGAATAAAAATCCAATTCATGTTGTGTTTTTTATGTTCTCTTCAAAAACTAATTGATATATTGAAATTTTTAGAATTTTGTTTGATGAATTGTAAGAATTGGGTTAATACTTGATGAATCAAATCATGAATTTTTTCAAATCCTTAGTCGCACTTGATTATTTTGGGGTATAATATACTCATGAGAAACACATTATTCTAATTATGCATAAACTTTGAAATTTAAGGACATCTTAATTAATTTATTGGCTTATATATATGTTGAAATTACATAGTGAATTTTAGTTCTTTGATGATTACCATCTAAAAAGTAAATCATAATGGAAGAAATTTATTTTGTAACATTCGATGAACTTATGTGAAAATCTATTTACGATCTTCAATTTATTCAAATAAGCTTATTAGAATTTTTATTCATGTATCACATTTTTTACCAATATATATTTTTAAAATAACTTTTCTAAATTTCATATTTTCTATTTTCTAAATTTCTTATTTTCTATTTTTAATGGCTTTTTGAGTTTTGATAAAATTTTCTTCTTTTTTTTTTTATTCTCATGAAGAACCGGGGGATGACTTGAAGAGAATAAAGGCAAGACAAAGATCTCTATTTTAAAGAAAATGTATGATTAATTTATACCTTCAATTACATACTTTTGAAAATCATTTTTGCAGCGTGAGTTTATGAATTTCAGCTTAAAAGAAATTAAAATTAATTCATAGGCACAAAAAATATGAAAACATTAATCACCCAATATGATTTTTTTAAATACATTTTATATCACAAATGAGTTTAGGATTATTTTTTTCCTCAAATAAGTTTAGGATTCATGAAACATATTCATCAATCATTGATGACATGACTTTTTCTCTATAATTTTTTTAAAAAAAATTGTAAAGTACTAAAACATCAAAATCTGACAAGTGATTCTCATGTTTAATTTTGTAAATATGATTATATTTGTACAATTTACTTACTATTCTCTTTTTAAATTCACAAATGAAGATAGTCATGATTTTAAATTCAAAAAAGAATATTATAAGTGTAACTATCATTTATATCATCCCTTATATTTTATAAATAACTATTAATTATTTCTATTACTTTTTTAAAAAATAAAATAGAAATAATTGGGTAAGATCCATGAGAGTTGATAGCCTTAACTGGATGTATTTGGTGACAGGTAAAGGCCAAAGGCTATTCCCATCCCTCTTAGGAGAGATGACAATCATTTCTCCTTTCTACGAACATTTTAAGTATTTTTATCACAAATAATTAGTTTCTCCTAATATTCTTTTATCAAATTTACATAACCTTCTAATAATGACCGAAGCAAAAACCATAGACTCATCTTTCACTTGCATTTTTCCTTTCAAAATTTCATAATTACTTACTCTAGAATTATTCACATTATTATTACAAAGAATATACTTATTAACAGGGATATACGTGCAACGCACGTGTCCAGGAACTAGTTTATTTATAAAATGAGAAAAATGTATAAGGAACCAATAAAGAAGATAAACCTACATGACAAAATGAATGATTGAAGAACTTTTTAACATCATTGTCCACATAGAGAAGGGTTTAATAGAGTTCTCAATTAGCATAAACATAAACACAAGACTTCCGCAATATATGCAAATTATTAATTTAGCAACTCAGCAAACTAAGGAAATGGCCAACTTAAAAGAAGGAAAACCTGGTGCCCACGTGCCCAACTGAAGAACTATCTGCATCTCTGGCTGCATCTTCCAAGTTAGTTTTCATGGGGGCAGAGACCAGTGATCCAGAAAAGGACACACCACCAAAGCTACCAAAACTTAGGTGAGAGCAGTCAGCTGTTTGAACTTGAAGATGATCTGGAATCACAACACATGGACTATCCCCACCAGATGGCAAACCTGCTGCATCCTTTACATTTAGTTGTTGCAAGTTCGCAGCAACTGATGAGACCGAGACATTAACATCTTCAACTGCCAGGAGAAGGTAGTATTTTAAAATTTTAAAAACAAAACTACAGTTGTACCAAGGAACAAAAATTTACTTAAAAGTACAAGTTGCAACAGCTTATTAGAGATTGCTACTTTTCTTGATAAAGTTAAGTAGACACAGGTACTTTCATTCCTTCAGATCCTGCGTCTTTTTCTTTATGATCTAAAGACAAAGGATGCAGGATGAAATGCACCCTAAACAGCTAACCCATGCATGCCAAAAAACACCATAAAGTTGTAGCTATGCTGGGATTTGTAGGTTGGAAGATGAAATTTATTTTTATATTGAAGAGAAAAAAGGAAGCACTAAAGAGGAGGAAGGAGGAGGAAGGAGGGAGGCGGGAGACTGCAAACGTGCATTTAGAGGTACCAGGGGCCACATCTACTCAGGAAGATCCTCATAAAAGCAATTTGGCAGGAACATTGTCAAAACAAACAGAAGTTGCAGAAGTTTAGAAGGAAACCAGCTAACCGAAACATTTAGGTTTCTGATATGCTAAATATCCATCCGAAATAGACGGACAAACAGACTGACACAACGGATGAGATAAAGATGCTAGTACACTAAGATTCGCACACAGTTAAGATTTAAACATTTCATTGATTTCTACTTAATCCATCTTCCAATTTCTGCAAATTAAAATGCCGACATCTAATGATGAGATCAGATAGAGGGAGAAACAGCCAAAAAATAGATCTGATGATCCCAGGATGTCACAACTGCATTCTTAAAACAAAAATGTAAAGATCTATTCCTGCCATATTAAAATAATAAAGTAGAGGGAGAAACAACAAAGAAGATTTGAGTTAAGAGGAACAAAAGACCCGCCAAATCAATTCCAGAACCTCAATGCTAAAACGCCAACCAATACCACCTTAGTTAAACTAAAGCAAAGATTTAGTATATCCAATGATATGCATATTATATCATGCCAAACCAAGACTTCTACACATATTCACCTTGTGGATGGTCAAAAGTGTGATTCTGGTGCTCATATCTGTAGGGGTCATTGTCATAGAGAGAAGCACTATCAGCATTATCCTCCTGCAACTTTCTACTGGAAAAAGAAGTATCAAGATCTTCCTTAGCACTTTCATCTGCCTCTTGAGACTCACCCACCTGAGTTTGTTGATCAATTCTGTCAAAAGACATATTAGACGGATCAGGATCCAGCACGGAATTAGTGGGAGGCTCCGACGCAGCAGGCTGGCTAGCAGCTGATGGCTGCTCAATTGAAGGCCATTCATCATTCGCAGAAAGATTCTGAGATGAATAATCCCTTGGTTCCTGATGTACCTCAGGAACCGTGGAATGATCATCAGAAAACTGCATATTACGATGTGATGCGCCATAAGGAGGTGGTGCCTGATCATGGTTTTGGTTGACACCAACAGTATGGTCAGATTTATTAGGTACACTAGTCACCTTACTCTGTGGCCTACCCATCTTCACAATATCAGCCATTGATACTTGGCCTGGCACCCCGCCCCAAGTAGATTGATATCCAGAAGAAGGCTGTGAAGAAGCTAAATGACCATTAACTGCAGCTGATGCCGATCTTTTACTGTCATTTCCAGCAGCACCACTGCAACACCATTTAAAGCGTAAAAGAAATTTATAAATAAGTCAAACATCTCCAGTAACATGTCACTTTACACATACGAATACATACAATTCCTGAATACGTGCAATCCCTGAATAATTTAACATGCATGGTTTTTGTTGTTGTTGTTGATGAGTATATTCAACTTAGCAATTTGATTTGGCAATTACAGATTGTTTCTGCTAACTAAATTTGGTTTTCCAATTAATGCTCGAGTATGATAAGAACCTCTCTAGTGGAAAAGAGACATTGACAAACTCAATGAACCATACAGTAAGGTTCGAAGGATTATTACACTGTATCCACCAACAGAATCTGAAAGCAACTGATTGTCTAGAGAAAGAACCAAAACCTTCTAACAAGATAACAGTTACTAACCTGATGGCAGTTGGTCTCCTATCTGTGTTGCTTCCTGCAATTAGAGGGGTAGAAGAGAAGTTGTTTGTTTGTGATCCACTCTCCTTCCTGTAAGCAGGAGCGGGCTTGATAGACTCTGTCGGAGTTGGTTAGAAATCAAAACGTTCCAGTATCAGATAACATGGCTTACACAACTCAACCTAGTCTCTCTTGCAGAAATTGTGAATTAAAATGCATATACCTGATCCACCACGCCCAACATATCGTTCCCCACCAGCCCTACTGCCACGGCTTGGAGTGCTACTCATGATCCAGGACCTAGATTCAGTTGTATCCTTAATCTGAACGAAAAAATGAACAGAAGTAAATATATAAATATTTGAACGCAATTTGGCTTAAAGCACCTTTTAAGGTCAGTGACTCGGTTATAAGCAAGCTAAGCTTTGAAGAAACATGGTTACATATCAAGTGGAGCGGGTAATGCAGGGCCCTCAGGATTGTACCAATTTATATCACATAAAATATATTTTAGAACATCAAGAATATAGAAAGCATGACTCTAGAGATATAAAGTTCAGAAAAATCCAGAAATACATTGGTTCTGGAATTTATGCGTTAGAAATGATTACGAACCTCTTTTCTCTTTTCTCGTTTGCTCTTCACCTCATGAAAAGGATCTAGTCAATTAACAAACTTCAAATTAGAAGTTGATAAGAAATATCAACTTATTCAAGCAGGGAAGATTGACAAAATATAACTCTAGGTTTCAGCAAGATAACTACAAAAATGTCACTTCAAGTAACTATCACAGTATAAAACAGTGAAAGCATTGGAAGAACATAATTAGCAACAAAAATTCAAATTTTATGCAGCTTAATGGAATAGTGCAAAATCACCAGCAGAATCAAATCTGACGCTTTTTCAGAGGGAAATACTTGAT
This sequence comes from Solanum aculeatissimum, assembly GCA_038996855.1. NCBI lineage: Eukaryota > Viridiplantae > Streptophyta > Magnoliopsida > Solanales > Solanaceae > Solanum > Solanum aculeatissimum. Next base: position 11,313 of record JBCEWC010011126.1, read on the forward strand.
TCTTGCTTAAACCTTATTTCCAAAGGCAGTCTACGTCATCTCGAGGTAAATTCTAAATAATCTGACTGGTGAGTACAAAGTAGTAATGGCTCACAAATAGTTACATTTAATTCCTATGTGTTTTTTGATGAAGTGAATGTTTTCATTCAAAAGGCATCAAATGGATGTGTGTGCCTGGTTTGATCAGCAAAAAAGGTTTGGTAAACACTTGATTTTAAGGACATGATTAGGAGTTGTAACACCACCAAAACATCTTCTATTTCTTTCAAAATGTTTAGTTCCTATGGTAATTAACATTGAGATTGGCAACAACAATTACCTCAGAAAATACAAGTGAAAAGGTAGCCATCTCAAACTGAAATACCATAGGGTCCAGAAAGCATAAAGATGACTCAAGGATCAGACCAAACATGATTACACCAAAACTTCTTCTGGGATTTTCAATACACATACCAAAAAATCAAAACTTGTACTGACCAAATGGGTATTTCTCCATAATAAAAGTTACAAAGCATTACAAATATGAAAACTTCACATATACACAACCCATTAGATTAATATTTCTTGCTTAGACAAAGCTTGAAGTTAAAGAGGCACTAAACTCAAACACAAGACACCACAAATGTTTGAAACAAATTCATTCTAATCCTTTTCTGAAACAAACTCAAGCAAGAAAGCCAATTAACAGCTTCATTAGGCTACTCTATAATCCGAAAATGGAAAAATTGTATTTTTCATACACGCAAAACTCTAAAGAACCAAAAAAAATCCCGAAACCCACAAATTAATTACAAAAAACAGCTCAGTTTCAAGGTTGTACAGCTTAAGCTCAAAGAAACCTCAAGTAAGAAGCTGACTGATGGCTTTAAGGGTACTGTAAACTCCAAAAACAGTTTTTTTTTCATGCACACAAAAATGCAGGAACAAAAAAGACCCCCAATACCCAGAAACTAATTATAAAAATTTACCAAAAAAGTGTTCAGCTTTAAAGGTTTACAGCTTAAAGACACCTCAAGTAAGAAGCCAATTAACAGTAAACAATCTGCAAACTGAAAACTAGCATGCACACAACATTAAAGAACCAAAAGAAAATCCCCAAAACCCAGAAATCAATTACGAAAAAAAGAGCTCAGTTTCAAGGTTTCATAGCATAAACTCAAGTAAGAAAGCCAATTAACAGCTTCAATAGGCTACTCTATAATCTGAAAACTCAAAATTTGTCACTTTTTCGTACCAAAATATCCCAAATACCCAGAACTCAATTCACAAAAAAGAACCCAGAATAGATAAGAATTCAAGCTAAAAGAGTTTATAGTTTTGAAAATTTCACCTTGAGTAAGAAGCCTATTAACAGCTTCATTAGGGTCCATATTACACTCTTTAAGCATAGCATAGATCTCAGCTTCAGGACAATTAACTATTTCCTTTAAACTTTGTACCATCTTTCTTGAACCTGGTGGAATTGATTGTACTCCAATTCCTCCTCCACCATTGTTACTGTTTTTTCCTCCTCCTCTGCTCGTCATCGAAAAAAATATTGAAAAAATCGAAAAAATAAGAGAACCCCACTAAATATTTTCGATTTTCAGATCTATTTCAGTTGATTTTTTTGCTGTGAAGGAAGAAAAAAACACAAAGTACACACAGTGACGGCTTCGGTTATGGCTCTTTCTTTCTTTCTCTCTTTACTGTGAAAAACAAGAATCCGCGGCGAAGAGGAGATATATCTAATAAAATAAAAAAAGAAATTTTGGGGTTTTTTTATTTTCCTTTTTTTGGGAAAAAAATATATCGGCATAACAAGGAGTCTTTTGGTACGAGACATAAGAAGTAACTAATTTTAGAATTAGTTTATTTTTAAAAAAATAAAATCGTGAAATTTTTTATTTAGGAATTAGTTATTTTTAAATCATAGTATCATCTTTATCTCATGTTCAGAATGGAATAACTAATTGCAAAATAACTTGTTTAACAATCAAATGGATCCTGAACGCATCATAACTAGAAATGATAATGGAGCGAAACGAGATGAGTGTGGGACGAATTTGTCTTAACTTGCAAAAATTCAACCCGTCTCATTTTACTTAGTTTCAACTTGCTCTACTTCGCTCTGCCGCATAAATTTCTTTTTTTCTATTTTGTTATCTACATCTAATATTACTTTCCTTTCATGTGTATGTTAATCTTATGGGATGGACTTGTCAATTAATATTGTGAAAAATAATAAATTAAAACCAATAAATTTTAAAGATCATTCGAGTTAATAAATGACTAATGCTTAGGAGCGTTAGAAAATAAAATCTTAGATTACAAAGTACCCTCTATAAATGCTCAAGCTTTAATATTTTATTGTTATCTTTAATAATTTTCTTTTAATGGTCACTTAAAACTTTAAATAAAGTTGTCTTTAATCCACATTATTTAATAATATCAAAATAACAACCAAATAAGAATTGTGGTAAATACATCATCGTTCTTGACCAAGTTTCAAGGTTTGAGTGTCAGTGATGGCTAATGAATTGTCTCGAGGTGATTCTTTAAACATTCTAATGCAAGAACACTAAAGCAAAATGATATCAAAAGAATAACCAAAAAAGAATATATATTATGGTACGTGATATCGAGCCTCGAGTATGAAGTGACAAATAACAGTTGAGTAGAAACTATGACTAAAAACTAATGAACTGTCTCAAATTACATTCTAATGCAAAAAAACTAAAGCAAAATTAAGTCTTTTTGGCATACTGTTAAAAGACCCAAGAATGGCTAAAAACTTCTATGCCTCACTGTTGGCCCATTCTCCCTTTTCCAGGCTACTCTTCATGTCACAATCATCGATGTTCTCCGTCGTTTTCTTTTCAGATCAGTACCATTGTTCACCATTTTAATCTTCTCTGATTCTTCAGCAAGGTATAGACGATACAAATCACACATGTGATTCTCCACAGCTTTCAAGATTAGAATGGTCTTAACGTCAAGTTCGTCAGAGGGGTCAAATACACTCTTAGAACCAAAGAATGTTAGCTGCATTTCTTTGACATAGCGCTTTGCAAGACTTTGAATGACAGAATCAGTGTTAGTCTCCTTCTTTCCACCTCTTAATGTAGCTTTTGTTGACCCTAAAACACCATTATGACAAAGCACCTTGCAGAAATAATCATCGAGACTACCTTTAAGACTTTTGAAAACCGCATAATCACTATCAGAACGACAACTAGAACCACGTAGTGCTGTCATCATTCTAACTGCTAGCTTTATGTTACGTTCCTTCTTTCCACTGTCACTCTTTTGCTTCTCTGTTTCCTCTTGCAGTGATCCAATTAAAACAGACTTGAGGTCGGACATGTCTTTTTCCTGTAAATCTAGTTTCTGAACAAATTCAATTAAAACAGAAGCCTCAGATGAATCTTTCACAGAATTCTTAGCAGTCGTTGGCTCCACGTCCTCCTTGAGTGTCTCTGATATATAAACAAAAGAGCATCATCGAGTAGTATAGTTCAGATTCAAGCTATAGAAGAAAATTACAAAGTTGAAAAATTAGTTCTTGATATCGTATTACATAAGCCTTGAAGCAAATCGTTCAAATTAAAGATATCAAATCATAAATTTATAAGAGTAGAAATGATATTAAGATGAACCTCTCACGACCACTTAGAAGGTCCTGGGAGAAATTTCAAGGTGATCAAACACTTGGTAAAACGAAAAATCCTGAAAGACAACTAAATCTGTATTTATATTTGCTTACATCTTTGGATATTCAAACACACACACACATTGTAGTATCAAAGAAAGGAGGCTATACCTACACCTTGTTGATCGTCGTGCTTCCTTTTCAGAACATTGCGCTTCTCATCAGTTTTCCTTTCAGTTTGCATGTCCATCATAGTCTCAGGTGATTCTAAATTAAGAATAGAAAGTAATTCATTAGAAGGATCCTTAGACATCAGGTTGATCAATCAATTAAAGAGATGAGTTGCTTCATAGAAAAACAAATTTAGAGGGTCACTAACTCATCTATATTGAAAAACAAGTGCTTTAAACAATGGAAACGAGAACACAAGTGGAATCTGAAGAGTATAGTGCATGAACAACACTACCCCTGTCCTGTGAAGGTAGATAAGTTGTTTCTGTTAAACACTCAACAACATGTAGAAGGGAACTAACATTCAGACTACCTACTATCTATAATAAAACAATGAAAACGAGAACAGTAACAATAACAATAATCTATAATAATTTGAAGCAAGGAAACAACATGTAGACCAGAACTAACACTCAACTACCTAAAATCGAAGAAATAAGATAGAGCAATAGTAGAAGAGAGCTAACACTCGACTACCTACTATCGTTCAACTCTAATCCTCGATCTATATCTTTCTATCTAGAATCATATCACTATAAGTGAGTCATGTAGACTTGTTCGAGCTAACTCTGTCTCTCCTAATAGCCAAACTGATGCATCTCTGATCGCAATATATATTAGACAAATTCAACAATGAAATTAGATCCATACCTACACCGATCCGTTCACGTCGTTCCTTCTTCCTTCTAAACATAAAACCACTAGCGTACAATTTACCAGTACAAACAGCAATATTTTCACGCATCTTCTTAATCTCTGCTCGAATTTCCTTAAGGTTTTCTTCCAACGACGGCGTCGGCGTTTCGTTTCCTCCAGCAACTGCATTTTCTGTATCCATTTCAATAGAAGACGGTGTTTCAACTGCGGAAGACGGCGTTTTGTTTACTCCGGTTACCGCTTTTGCCGCATTCGTATCTCCCGATTGTGACTGACACGAAAATATGGCGGAGAAATAATAGAATGGTCAGTTATTTACCCAAGAATTAAAAATTATCAAAATGGTCCTTAAATTATGGGATTTCATTCATTTTGGTCCTTATAATATACTGCTACATAAATTTGATGAAAATGGATTTTAAAAGTTATTATAGGGACTGAAAATTGTTAATCGATAGTTAGCGTTGTCTCGCTTATTCTTTTATAATATTAGTCGTATTATTAATTTTGGTATCATTCTTGTAGTTTTTTTTTTTTCACTTCTTTATTGTTTAATTTTATTATTACAATTATATGTTAAGGATGATTTGGTAGTATTTCTATAATATTTTGAGAGGACTTTTGCTATTTTCATATTTCTCTCTTTACTGCTTTAGTCTATATTTTCTATCGAAAATAAACTCTCTACCTCCAAAGTAAGTAGCGGTGACGTCTACCTACATTACTTACTTAGTACATATATATATAAAAGTTAATGTCAGAAAATTAAACGAGACGTAAAAGATGGATTGGATAGTTAGTTACCGAATAGAAGATGGAATAAGTTATGTAAGTATTAGTTATACATGCATTAAAATTGTGATAAATACTTCATCATTCTTCACCAAATATCAAGGTTTATGATGAAACAAAGAAGACTTAAAGGGTTTACAGGAAAATGATGGCTAAAAACTAATGAATTGTCTCAAGATGATTCTTTAAACATTCTAATGCAAGAACACTAAAGCAAAATAATCTCGAAAGAATAACCAAACAAGAATATATTGTGATAAGTACTTCTCCATACTTGACAAGATATCGATGTAATACCCCATTTTAACCGAGGTCAAATAGTGTACAACGTATTGGAAAATCCTACCTAATTAATTAAGGAGTCGC
>JBCEWC010011127.1:0-16988 GCA_038996855.1 Solanum aculeatissimum
ATGAAATTGAACATGCAAGTTGAACAATAAGGGTTTCAATAATCATCCATGAATTCAAGTGTAAAATCATGTTTAAACTACCTAATAACTATAGCACTCATGTCCCAACACTAATCTACAACAATATCAGAAGAACCCATAACTTAATTGAAAACTTGAAATCAAATTTAAATGGTTAGGGTTCTTAGAATCTTCAAGGATGAAAGGGGATCCTTGAATCAAGTCCCGCATACCTTAATTGCACCAACAAATAGCAAGGTCAACCTTAGTCAAGGTCTTTTTCACTGAATTTTCCAAGCTTACTTCAATGGAGGCCAAGAGAGTCTTAGGATTTCAAGAAAGAGTGTAGGAGAATTTGAATGGATGAATGAGTGTTTGGGGAAATGTTTTAGGGGTTTATTGAGACCTTAGGATACCAAAAGGGGGCTTAAGGAAATGTTAAATCATGAAAATACCATTAATAAAATGCAACTTTCCGAGACTAAGCAGAGTGAGACGGCAGCTACAGTGTCCGTCTCACTGTTCACGGTCCGTTTCCCCCTCCATCAGACAACACTTAGTAAAATAATTTCAGCGCGAACTCTCAGAGGATTTTCTGGAACACATGATGAGCATTTTGACGAACCGTTTTGAGGTTGACTAGTGGTGTAAGGGTCCCGTAAGCCCAACCTTAGACTCCTAGACTCAGCGATGGCTTGGATTAGCTACTATCCCACTTGACGGGACAGTAAACGAGCCGTCTATGCTCAAATAAGTCGTTCAAGGTCTCGTGGTCCTACACTTATCTTAAGGGTAGTTCCTGGCCACCCCTAGCTCACTGGAGCATCCCACGACACCTCACACGGACCGTGTCAAATTTCACGATTCGTGGCCCTTCCCTTAGCCACTTTTTTGAGCCTATCTCCAATGTCTTCCAAATTTCAGACTGTCTCACTGTTTGGGCTATATCGCCCTCATCCAAACTCCTAATCAAGTGAAACCAGTTGAGTTACAAAGCTAACTCAAATAGCTTCAATTTTATATATAGTAGCCCATATGATTCTTTCCACATAAAATGTTGTGACCGTTTCAAGTACACTGCCAAAACTATCCCTCTAGGCCACCAAAACTCAATCATGACCAGTAGTACATCATATAAGGCCAATCATAAGGAGATTTAAAAAAATTTTGGGTTGTTACAATCTTCTCAAACATGGTGGAAGATACAATTAAAGTGTTCAAGGATGACTTTAGTGTGGTGGGCTTCTCCTTTGAAGATTTTTTGAAACATTTGCATGTCGTGATACAAAGGAGTGAAAAATGTCATCTTGTGCTAAACTAGGAGAAATGTCACTTTATGGTCAAGGAAGGAATAGTGCTAGGACACAAGATCTCTAGCAAAGGCATTAAGGTTGACAGAGCCAAGCTGGAGGTGATCGAAAGGCTTCCCCCACCTATTTATGTCAAAGGGGTGAGAAGCTTTCTAGGCCATGCACGATTTTACAGGCATTTCATTAAGGACTTTTCAAAGATTGCACACTCGCTATGCAAGCTACTAGAAAAGCTCTGATGATGATGCATGTCTCAAAGTACTTGTAGGGTTGAAGCAGAAGTTGATATCAGCTCCTATCATCATCGCTCCAGACTGGTCTAAGCCATTTGAAATCATGTGTGATGCCAGTGGAATTGGAGTGGGTGTGGTGTTGGGATAGCATCATGAGAAAATCTTGCATCCGATATACTATGCCAGTAAAGCTCTGAATCCAGCACAAAAAAATTATACTGTCATAGTGCAAGAGTTGCTTGTTGTAGTCTTTGCCTTTGAAAAGTTCAAATCCTATCTTTTGGGGACTAAGGTCATTGTTCACACAGATCACTTGGCATTGAGATATTTAATATCAAATAAGGACGTGAAGCCAAGATTGATTAGATGGATCATGTTTCTCTAAGAGTTTGACTTCAAAGTGATCGATCGGAAGGGGACAAAAAACCAGGTGGCAAACAATCTCTCTATATAGGAAGAAGAGGATATGGTGAAGTTTGATGATGGATCAGAGACAGATGATTTCTTTCCTGATAAGCGGGTACTAGCAGCATCGCATGACTTATTACCATGATTTGTAGATTTTGCAAACTATTTCGTTAGTGACATTGTGCAACCTGATATGAACACTCACTAGCACCTCAAGTTCATGGTAGATGTGCGGAAGTTCTTTTGGGATGATCCATATTTTTTCCATGTATGTGTTGATGGAATCATTCGTCATTATATCCCAGAGGTAGAAATGATGAGTATCTTAGAGGCGTGCCACTCATCACTGGTAGGTAGGCATCATACTGGAACATGGACAGCATATAAACTCTTGCAGTGTGGATAATATTGGCTGATGTTCCACCACGATGCTCACGATTATGCAAAGGCATGTGATAGATGCCAGAGAGAAAAGGACATTTTCGGCAAACAAGAGTTCCCTCTAAACCCTATATTGGTGATTAAACTATTTGATGTATGGGGGATAGATTTCATAGTCCCATTTGTGAACTCGCATAGGAACAAATACATCCTAGTTGTTCTAGATTATGTGTCAAAATGGGTAGAAGCGGTCGCGCTTTCCAATAATGAAGGTAAAAGTGTGATAGCATTCCTAAAGAAGAATACTTTCTCCAGGTTTGGTACCTCTCGAGCCATCATTAGTGATAGAGGATTTCACTTCTACAATCGGCTATTCAAAACACTACTGGAAAAATATGGAGTGAAGCACGGAATAGCAACCCCTTATCATCCACAAACTAGTGGGCAAGTGTAACAACCTAAAATTTTTTTAAATCTACTTATGATTGGCATTATATTATGTACTACAAGTCATGGTTGAGTTTTGGTGGCCACGGGTTGAGTTTAAGTGGCCGAATGCAATTTGGGCTAGTTGGTGGCCTAGAGGGATAGTTTTGGAAGTGTAATTCAAACAGTCATAACTTTTGATATGAGATGAACCATGTGAGAGGCTACATATAAAATTGAAGCTCTTTGAGTTAGATTTGCAACCCAACTGGTTTAACACTATTTGGAGTTCGGATGAGGGAGATATGGCCCAAACAGTGAGAATGTCTGAAATTCGGAAGCCATTGGAGATAGGCTCAGAAAAGTGGCCAAGGACAGGTCCACGAGCCGTGAAACATTGCACAGCTGGAGACATATTGAGAATTTCTATTTTGTACCTGGAGACATGGTATTGTTATTCAACACCTGATTTAGGATTTTTCCTTGAAAGCTCAAATCCAGATGGACAGGACTATGCAGAATAGCACAAGTATTCAGTAATGAAGCTATTGAATTGGAGAAACGAGATAGCTCTTTATTCAAGGTGAATGGTCAAAGAGTGAAGTTGTACCTTGGTAATGAATAAGAAGTCAAAACAGTGGAGGAATTGACACTTGAGGAATTGTGAGTACTCAAGCAGACTGAGTCGTGCCGCGATAATAAATCAGGCATTGTTTGGGAGGCAACCTAAGACAAAGAGAAGCACGTGAGCGCCCAGGTATGTTTCTTTTGACCCCAGTTCCTTACATTTTACTCTCGTGCATTGAGGATAATACACAGTCGTTTTGATGGGGTGTGGGTGGTTATACGGCCTCGATGATGTCTAAGTAACTCTGGCCTATAACTATACCAATTTTTTATATCCAAAGGGTTTTCTTGCTTGTATACTCTTCTTGCGAATTTTATTTTATATTGAACTGGCTTGTTTAAGATGTTTTAAGTAGCATGTATAGTACAAAGTATTGATATCCATGGCATAGTAAAATTTTGTGTAAAAATAATACCCACCAAATTTTTGTTAGTCTGTTAGTGACAATGCATAATTAGGCTATCCTGACAGAGTTTGTTCTGACAAGTGTGTGACTGTGATAAAGAGCATGATCTGATTAGTTATGTAAACATATAAACCAGTGCCATGAGCGAGTGAGCGTAATTGCATGATTCTCTATTATACTGTAATTCAGAACTTGCCCTGTTACTCAGGTTTAGACTTTAGGTTAGTTGGTTAGGAAAGGATCTTAGGTTATTTATCTAATTTAGTCCACTTAGCTTAAAAATAATCAACCAAAGATGTTGATTATCCCTTGATCTTTATTTTGAGCCTAACATTGACCCTATTATTTGTAAACACCTAATAGCCTAAACCTTAATAAATAATAAATCCCAAGTTCGGCCTTGGTCTTTCCTTGAATACTATGAACCTCAACTCAGGCTAAAAGCCTAAGTTGAGGGTGGTTACCCAACAAGTGGCCCTGGTTTGAAGGTTAGACTTGTGCACCTCAGTTTAGGCCAAAAGCCTAAGTTGAGGATGGCTGTTATAAGGAGAAGTCATAAAAGAAGGAAAAATGCTTAGTGATACAAAGAAGGGAAAAAAAAGGTAAAAAGGGTGCAAGAAAAATGATTAATTTGCCAAAGTTCAAAATAGTGTACATGAACAAGGGCAAAGTGCTAAAAAAATAAAAATGCACCCTTAGACAATTGAAAAATAAGTGGAGGGGAGAAGAAATGAACAGTGATTGGTTGGTAGGGCAAAAGTGGAAAATAATGCAGTGTCAAGGAGGGTCGTAGTCACTATGAATCCAGATAATCATTCCAAAGCCCCCTGAGCCTACAATACAAGTTTGAAAAGTCCAAAACTAATCCTAGTTCAACTAGTCAACAGGTCATAAGTCTAGAGTATAAGGGCAAGCATGTGGTATTAGGTACAATAGTCGAATATCTTTTGTGAGAGTGAGTGTTTTGATACAGTCCTAATAAACTTAAACTTAAAATATAACCCAGAGTGGTGAAGGGACTTCTTTTTGTTAGGGCACTTGCATTGCATTATTATACTCAACTACTTCAGTGATACATTGTTTATTTATGGTTGCATGGCTTGTCATAGCTGCACTACTAGAATTTAATAGTCCGCATTGGTTCACTAGATAGTTAACTGATATGTATTTTGAGGAGAATTGGGTATCTATGGAGGTTTTGATGTATTATGTGTCATTGGATTGATTTTTATATCTCTATGCTGCTTAAGTAGATTAAGTTCGTCACTTGAGGACAAACAACAATTTTAAGTTGAGGGTGTTGATGTGCTGCAAAAATTTAGCACTTTTAATGCTTAAAACTTGGGATTTTATACGTTGTTAAAGTGACGTTAGTAGATTTGATGTTTGTTTTGTTCGTTTTTGCAGGAATTCTGTGTTGGCATGGTTTTGAGCTCGAAGTGCAGTTTTTGCAGAGGATTGGCAGTTTACGAGACTCAATATGGGTCATAGATCTTTCCACGAGTCACACAAAGGTTTCATTTGTTCTTCCAGTAGGGGGTTGCAAAGTGATTTCCACTTTACGAGAGCAAAGCACGAGTCGTAGACCAATATACGGTCGTATAGTGAGGTCGTGAACTGAAGAAGCAGAAAGTTAAGAGTTTCTGAAAGTGGCTCAGACGAAACCCTTCACGGGTCATGGAAGACTTCACGACTCATGAAAGGAGGTTTCATGTAGAGTTCCAGTAGCTTCAATAGCGTTCCATGAGACCATAACTCCCGAGCCGTGAACTGTCCTACGAGCCATAAAGTATGTTCATGACTAGTGTCCACACAGTTGTCCTATTTTATTTTGGCTTTGTATTTTTTGTACTATAAATAGCTTTTTTAGATTATTTTATCAAATATAGTTAGGAAGAGTTAGGAAGTTTGAAGATTTTTTATTTACGAAACATTGCTTACATACTTGTGAACATCTTTTATGATTTTTATCAATTCAAGTTTGCAATTTCATTGAAATTCTTGATTTTGTTCATCATTTCTTATTGCGTAAGTTATTTAATTATGTACTCTTCTTACATGATTTCTGATCAAACATCAAGGATGCGTGGCTAAGTCCATAACTAGGGTTATGAGAACCATGACGAACTAGCTAAGCTAAAAACAAATTACTTACAATTTCTTGAATGGTGTCTAAGATGTATTAATTTAACTTCTTCAACTTAAATGAATTTTAACGGAGGTTTACATTAGAACTCGCCTAGTATCAGTTGCCCGATCCAGGAGGTGAAGAATAGGAAAAGAAGTAATTAACAGAGGTTGATTGACTATTTCTCAACTAATCAGGCTACTAGGGGTAGCAATTTTGGTCTTGGATAAAAAGTAACGGTTAGTAATGCCACATCACACAGACCAATCCAGTAATATGATAAAATTCACCTAGATGCCCGATCAAGGATTTAGGAGAATCTAACTTACTGTCCTGCACCTACACACCAAATAAGAATAGTAAGTATCCGAATACACTTAGTTAGGAAGTCATGGGGAACATGTCACCCTAGTTAGTTTCTCTGCTGGTTACAAACAATCTGCTATTGTAGTTTAGAATTTACTTTCATTGCAAATTCCCCCTTTTTCATTTTAGTCATTTTTATTTTTTCTCTTTCTGGGAGATATTAGAGTATATCCAGTAAAGTTATAGAAAGTGTGCTAATCCAGGGTCTACCATATTCCTCGTGGGATTGATCCTAACCCATGTTAGGTTAAATACTTAAGTACGACCGCTTCAAAACCTCCTAAGTAGAGGTGTGTGCTAAGCGTAAGTGTGGAGACGAGAGCACTTTCACAATCTATGTTGTTAATACCTAGAGATTTTTCTATTAGATGAAAACCGACCAATATCGGTTCCATTCATCCATGGTCTAGTTGGTATGCCTTTATGGACAATATGTATGTTTCCTTTTTAATGTTGCTTCATTGTCATAACGATGTCCTATAGACTCTATCCCTTTATTTCTGAAATTTATGATTTTTTATGCCTATGAATGCTTGGTATATCAAGATGGCTTGGGTGAGGTGTCTTCGGGTGTGTCATTTGCCGTGTGATGACTAGGCCCTACATTAGGTTGTTACAAACTTGGTATCCGAGTATGAGATTTTAAAATGTTCCTCGGATGTCCATACTGTCACGACCCAAACGTAGGGCCTAGTCATGACATGCTTAATAGGGTGATTAAGAAGAGCCCATAAGAAATCACCATTAAAACTTGAAGAAGTTAGAAAATTAGGTTTGGGATTCCATAGGTGAAAGAACCCATGGATGAAGAAATCCTCATACCTTTGATCCATAAACCTTGAAGAAGAAGACTTAAAGATCTTGAGAACCCTTTTTATAAGTTTTTTCTTCAATGGAGGAAGCTTAATCACCAAGGAATTTGAAAGAATTTGATGGAGGAACTTAGAGTGAAGTTAGAGAGGATTTAAGGGTGTTTAAATCGAGGATTAGGTCTAACAATAAGAGAGTTTTCGAGCATTTATGTATATAAAGGTATTAGGATAGGTCCTAACTAACTTTTCAGACAATAAATTAAACTCAAAAAATTTTGAACTATGCAGGACTAGGAGCGCATGTGGACTTGTCGCACACCCTATAGTTTACGCAATTTTACCCAAATATTTATTTTTTTATATGAGTGATCTAAAAATCGAAGGTGATCCTTTTCCTATAAATTTTTGCCTCCTGAAAAAGAATATGAAGTTGAATTTGCAAAATAATGCATGGATTTTATGATTTCAAGAAATACATCATAGGATCTTTCCCGAGCTACGTTGATGGGTTTTACAAAGACATAGCAAAATGTGTGATTGTAATTACCCGCAAGTTAGGAGTCTAGAAAATATAGGAAAACTTTGGAATAAAAAGTTCAAGACTCATTTCACAAACCTAATTCATGGCCCGTGGTTCAAACCATGAGTTGTAGACTAGGCTCGTGTATAGGGACTTTAGAAATTAGAAATTTTGTTAAGTGACAAAGTATCCTCAAGGACCATCTATGGCACATGGAAGAAAACACATATTGTAGATTGGGTCGTAAGAATGAAATACAAACATAAAGAAAATTTAGAGTTTCTTAAAGGTAACCCACGACCAACAGGATGACTTGTAGTCCTGTTTACGGTTCGTGCTTAGCCTTCATGAATAAGGTCACAAAGAATGGAAATTTTGCAATTGAGGAATATTCCACGTGTCCATGCACGACTTGTGGATTAGTGCACGACCCGTGGATTGGGTTTTGTGGTTTAGTGGGCTGGTAAGAAGACTCTAAATATTGGAAAAGGAAAACATGATGACATGTACCATGACTCATGGTTCAGTCCATGACCCGTAATCGGGGTCTCGTGGTTCATGTCTGGAAGTTTTAATAAAGGACATTTTTTCTATTTTCGAGAATCGTAGACTTAAACTACCATAATTTTTATGATCATTTAGGTCTCTGATCAGAACTCTCATTCCTTTATTTCTTCCACTTTCTTAAAAATCCTAAGGAAATTACTCTCTGTAAGAATCAAGGCAAGAAGGCTAGGGTTTCAAGGATCCTTCTCCATAACAAAAACTTTCTTCTTCTTAGGCTCCAACTGAGGTATGTGAGTTTACTTGTAGGTTCCTTTCTCCCAAAAAGTCTTTCATTAAAGTTTTTACCTTCTCTTTAAGTTCCTTTAAATACTACCATACATGTTACTGATGATTTCATGATGTATTTGATGTATTTTGCCTTTAATGTTATAATATCATGTTTTTTAACATGCAATGCAAATATGAAACTGTAATGCAGTCATTCATAATTTTAAAGACTATAATGCATTAACGGTAAAGACGACATTTATATAAGCTTAAGGATGTACAAGGAATAACGTTCAATATGAAATAAAAGTAATGCAAAAATAAAATGCATATGATGGAATGAAGGCATCAGCATCATACTTTGTGGGAATGAACCATAATCGACATATAAGACCATGTGAGCTACAATATGGAATCCAACATAGCCTCCTTTGTTGGCACGGGGAGACCACTTTTCAGGTGAAACTCCGTCTCATAGCATGCATCATCACATAACATAATTGACATACATGGATCAACTAGCTTAGCCTACACGGGCTTCAATTGCTGCACATAGTTAATGAGACAACAGGTTGTTTCTAGGATTCTCTTATTGAACCCCACATGAACCCATAAATCAATTCAATCAATTAAAAGTGATTTGGGAGAAACCCTCTTGATTTAGAAAGTAAATCATCAACTAAGCATGAAAGCAAGAGAACAATCAAGACCCATATACAATTTATCAATCAAGTTCAACTAAATCTACAAATTATGCATTCAAGAACAAGGAAAGTAAAAGTGAGTGAACGATTTTACAATGAAAGCCTACACTCTTCAATCCACTTAAGAATTTGTAGAGAACTTGATCTAAACCCTCACCCTAAGCTAAAATAAGGTGTGTTTTCTTCGAAGGTTATTGGAATATCGATGGGAGAATTAGGGGGGGAGAATTGTCTCCTCCTTCTTAGGGTTTAGAGTGCGTTTATAGTTTAATTCCAATTCAAGATTGGAGAATTATGCATTTACCCTTAGGAGCTTGGGTTGTTGTAAGATTTGGACGATGATTTCTATGCTCCGCCAATTGAATTTGGTGATTCACCAAACTACCCTAGGTATCTCTCTTTTTGTCATAAGTTTGAGGTCCTCAACACTGTAACATTAGGTGATCATCTTGGATATTCGATAGTGCGCCGAATGTGTTGGCGATGTTAACTCTGACCATTTTACCGTTGACATTTAGGGATTAGGATACTGTAATGTAAGCCGGTATCATTTTATTCTTGGCAATCCACCGACTATGTCTGTGTAATTGCTTTTGTCCACCTTTTGTACGTTTTTGCTCATGTTCCAAGTTCTGTCAAGCATTGTCCACTTGTCCACTTTTAGCTCCATTCTTGTCATAATACTTGAACTTTAGTCAATTATTTGGAGCATAATCGCACACTTAGAACAACGTTTCTTGCATTTCTAAGCTCAAAATGAGTCTGATATATGGACTCATCAACACCCCCAACTTAAGACTTTGCTTGTCCACAAGAAAAACAAAACCAAACTCAAGAGGTTAGGAATTTAAGCACACAATCAAGACTCATTTTCAATAACTAAATCATGACTATGACTATGGTTGGTACCAAAAATTAGCACAAGCATGTGAATACCTTTCAAGTAACCCCTTCACTTTCAAAGCACATTTTCCTCAATTCAAAACTAAGAATGCTCAGTGACAACACAGTTTCTCAAGGAATGAGTCAAACCCCTAGTCAACTAAACAAATTCCACTTCACTCAATCTTGAAAAGCATCAATATCACCAATTCATGTCAATTTGCAAGTCCTCACATAAACAAAGAAAGTCCCTAAAAACACACAAGTATATACAATGAACAAGGGTCAATGAATCAAACAATCACACTCAACAAAAGAACATCTTATGCATACAAATGTCACATAATAGGCTTGTTTTTATTTTCAA
The DNA here is from genome assembly GCA_038996855.1 of Solanum aculeatissimum. Taxonomy (NCBI): domain Eukaryota; kingdom Viridiplantae; phylum Streptophyta; class Magnoliopsida; order Solanales; family Solanaceae; genus Solanum; species Solanum aculeatissimum. The sequence goes on from JBCEWC010011127.1 coordinate 10,346, forward strand.
TGAACATTGGCTCAATTTCATTTGGTTGGAAATCTCAAAGGGCTTTTTAGGTTTTTAATGTAGGCTTAGGGGTAGGGTAGGATACAATTTTGGGAAATCGTGACTAACCCTCCTTAAACTCTACACACAACATCCATTTCTTTTAAACTTTCACTCTTTACTTCAAATTTCATACCAATGCATCTTTCAATCTTTCTTTTCAGCTTAGGTGCCCCACTTGCAACCATTTTCAACATTTTGGAGAACTCTTTTCATTCAAGCATTTTTTCTTTATTTTCTTTTCATTTTAAAAGTATTCATTTTCTTTTCATTTCATTCCTCCATTCATATTTTTCATTTCTTTTAACAAGCCTCCAAGTGGTAGATACCCTTCTTTTTCTTCCAACACTACCCCCAATTTAGGCTTAAAGCCTCAATCACAATAAGTCAAGCTCAAGGAGTCATAGGATCAAAAGAGGGATATCATTTCAAAAACGTTAAAGGCTTGTAATTTAGGTTGCTAATAAAAACGATTAGGCTCAAAAGGGACACTAGGGATAAAACCAATGCATTTTGTGGCCATTTAGGATAAGTGGACTCAATTCAAACTAAAGAATGCCTAAGATCATTTTTCCAACCAAAATCTATCAAGGTCAAGATTTCAAGACCAACAAGGCAAGTTTTAGGTGACACAAGTGTACACAAGGAACAAAATAAAAATCACAACACTCATAACATGAAAATCAAATCGAAACGGGTCAATATTACTCTCAAGTCAAGTACAAGGGACTAATTTTTCAGAATATGTCTGTAACAACCCATATATTTTCCAAATCTCCTTATGGTTGGTCTTGTATGATAAACTACTATACATGGTTGAGTTTTGGTAACCACGGGTTGAGTTTAAGTGGCCGAACGCAAAATGGATCATTTTGGGGCCTAGAGAGGTCGTTTGCACAATGGGCTTCACAGAACCATACCTTTTGATGCGGGTTGAACCATGTGGGATACTACATATAAAATTGAATATCTTTAAATTATCTTCGCAACACAACTAGTTTCACTCAATTCGGAAGTCGGATGAGGAAGTTATGGAAAAACGAGTAGGACTGCTTGAAATTCGGAAGACACTGGAGATAGGCCCTGGAAATGGCCCAAGGCATGGTACTGCTCACGGTCAATGTGGGGGTACGTGAGATGGTCCAGAAATAATGGGGTGTCCAGGACCCACCCCTGAAACTAAGTTAGGGTCCACGGACCACCCCACGGTTCGTGAGACCTCAAACAGACCGTTTGGTGGTCCGTCAAGTGGGGAAGAACCTTGCTAAGGATGTGGACAGCCTGAGGGACTAATTCATGGTACAAGGACATATGGATGGTCTGTGAGTTATGGTACGGATCGTCTGATCCATCGTGTGGCCCTTTGTGCTGAAATGTTGTCCGTCTCATTAAGGGTTAAGTCGTAATTTGGTTGATCCTTAGGCCCTTTTTAGACTTCCTAAAGTCTCCTAAACCCCTAAATCAAGCCCCAAACCCTCATTCATCTATTCTAAGACTCCTCCACTCACCTTGAAAATTCCAAAATCCTCTTAGCCTCCATTGAAGAAAAGGTTGAAGAAATTGGGGAAGACAACCTTGACCAAGTTTGACCTTGCAATTCTTTTGGTGAAATTAAGGTATGTGGAACTTGATTCAAGGATCCTCTCTTATACTTGAAGGCCCTAAGAACCCTAACCTTTTAAATTAAATTTTAAGCTTTCAATTTTGTTATGGGTTCTTCCAATATTGTTATAGATTAGTGTTGGAAATTTTGTGCTTTAGTTTTTAGGTGATTTAAACATGATTTTAAATCTTGAATTCATGAATGTTCATTGGAACCCTTGATGATTGAAAGTGCATGTCCCCTTCATGATTTAATTAAGCATGGGTAACTTGCATTATGACTTATTCATGGATTTCTACATGATTTATGATGAAATATCTTTCGAATAGTGAAATAAAGTCTTGATTCCATTACCCATGTTCTTGTATCTCATTCATGGCATGTGCGTGGTTATTTCTCCATTGGAACCCTTGATTGAATCTCTTGATGAACTCATGTATTCATATAATGTTATGACTTGTGATCACATAGTCCCTTGCCATGGCTCTTTGAGCAATTTAGATGTTTGCCTCCCCATGATATTATCTTGATTGCTTGTTTGAAAAGCCCATGTAGATGAGCTACTATTATTGCATTAATATGGAATGATCATGAAAGGTTTTGGAAACTTTTGTTGGCCTATGGCCTAAGCATGAACATGCTCCTTGTACAATGGTTTTAACATGACTAATGATGCATGATTTGCAAAGAATGTAAGCCTCCCAATTTAATATTTCATGTATATGTATACGTATTCTCGTGGGATGAGACTTAGCACCGATGGATTGGGCTCCACCGCTTTTCGTCAAACCATGTGTCACCATGGGTTTTTGAATCCCTAGATAAAGGTTCCCATGTCATGTTATCCCTTGTTCAAGGGATCCATGGGTCCTACTTGGCAAGTAGACCGGATCCGGATAATGGCTCGTTCGGGTCTTCCATGTTGTCGGTTGAGGTTACATCCCCGCTATATATGAGCATAGGATTGCACTCATGCATCATGGCATGGCATATTGTTATACTACTCTTTGGATACGTCTATGCCTTTCGTATACTTTTCCCCTTAACATGTTGCTTGGTCATACTATACTTGTTATATGCATTGCATGCCCGCATACTTAGTGCTAAATTGTGCTAACCCATATTTTTGTGTACATACTCTAACTATGTAGGGACCGAGGGTGATATCTACACTCTATCGGATGACGCTTGATATCTTATTGAACACTTGCTAGTGGTGAGCCCTCTTGTTTAAGGGCAAGAGCCCTCATGCATCATGGCATGCATATTGTTATACTACTCTTTGGATACGTGCATTCCTTTCGTATACGTTTCCCCTTGACATGTTGCTTGGTCATACTATACTTGTCATATGCATTGCATGCCCGCATACTTAGTGCTTAATTGTGCTAACTCATATTTTTGTCTACATTATCTAACCATGTAGGGACCAAGGGTGATATCTACACTCTATCAGACGACGCTTGATATCTTATTGAAGACTTGCTAGTGATGAGCCCTCTTGTTTAAGGGCAATAGCCACCGTCTATCTACCACTTTAATTTATGTATTTACTTTCTATGTCTTTTGGGTGAGCCTCATACTTGTCGAGGCCCCGCTCATCTATGTAGAGGCATTATTGGACATTGTTATGCTATTGACTTAAATGATGGGTATTGTAAATGACTATATGTTTATGTGGCAAGTCCCATAATCTCGATTATCCCCCATGGCTTGAGTCCTACTCACTCGTCCCCTTAGAGATTATTGTTATGTGCTATGTGTATACTTGCTTGTCCCATCCCCGACATTTCCCCCATAGCTTAAGTCTCAAGTCCCAACTTCCCTAGAGCTTACGTATTATGTGCTTAGCTTTTGCACTTCCGAACCGATGATGTGTGTAATGATGCTATGATTGCTTGATCAAGGGTCTTCGGGTCCTCCTTCGCCATGTCACATCTAAGCCCCTATCCGGGTTGTGACAATGTCCATCTATCAAGTACTCTCACAAAAAGAGTCAAAGTGTTGCCTCAAATTCATCTCAACACCATTTAAGATCAAAAATAGGATGGGTATGCATTTTTCACATTTCACAACACTTGACTAAATACGCTAGAAACAAACAAGTCATAGACCCAATGTATATCTCTAACAAGAGTCAATGGCTTCTCAGACTTCACCAAAGATTATATTCTACTCACACACCCAATCAACGATTTTTCCTTAAGAATGTCATCACTCAATCCATCATAGGGAATCGTCGATTACACACACCATCAAAAATACAAAAAATAAGAAGCTACCAAATCTATGGAAACAGTTACTCCTAGCACAATATATACAAGCCCAACAAGGACGTACCATAATCCAACTAAATCAAGCCCGACAAAGGCATAGTTACACAAGTGACCATTGATGAATAAGAACGGAGATAGAGTAGGGTGAACATACCTTTGAAATGAGAACCAAAAAGTATGAAGAAGAAAACTTAAGATTTTCCTTGGAAATTTGATTTGAAGAAATTTTTGAACAATGATTACTTTTTTACCTGTGCTTTCTTTTCCTGATAATAGAAGACAAAGTCACAATTTTCTTGTCTTTTCATTTGACTTCACCCGCCAGCTTCTTCACCTTTGCGGACCATTAGGTGCGTCGCACCCTATCATCGAGTGTGCACACTCTACATTCGCAAATATGTAACCGCGTTCGCGGAGCTTTGTGGAGTGCCAGACATGGGCTAATTTTCTGCAACTTTGGGCGATCCAAGGCCTATTTGAGCGATCCTCCCTTGTGCAACAGGCAATGCTTGGGGGCCAAAGAGTAGTCAAAATGACCCAGATATATCCTTTTGCCATTGTTGATGGTTTTCCCACCTATTGCTTCAACTCCAATCATCTTGATACTTCAAAACCTGTGCAAAACAAATACCAAAGACTTGAAAATTATGAGAGTTAGCTAAAAATCAAAAATTAAAATTAAGAAGATATTCTAAAAATTCATAAATACAAAACTTTATTCAAGAAATTTAAATATGAACAAAATTGATTCACCACCCTTTTTGTGTTTCCATTTTGAGGCGATGAATCTTCTCCTCAACTTTAAGATGATCTTTCATTTTAGCTCATGGGGATAATTAGATACTGTCAACACTTTTTGTTGGTCTCTCCACTTTGAGGATTTAAATTGTCTACCCAACTTCACATCAACTTTTCTTTTGGGATCCCTTGGGTAGACAAGAGAGTATCTGGGGACCTCTTTTGTGTTAAATTTTATTTGTCGAGGCCCCGAAGTAGAAGACACTCTCAACTTAAATGAACTAGAGTTGCAATCAAGGATTTCCATGACTTTTTCTTGCAACTCTAGTATCATTTCCTCAACCTTGGCCTCTTGGATGATTATTGGGCTTGGTGGCATGTATAGTCCCCATATCTCTTCTACATCAAGCACATCTCCTTCTTTTTGAGACTCTAATTCATGGTTGATCACCATAGATTGGGGAGCCTCACTTACTCCATTGCTTAGCATCAAGTTGACCTCCAATACATCTTTGTCCCATTCAAACAGTGCAATTTGTTATGTCGCTCAACCCTACACTAAAGGATGCAAGGTCAGTCATCATCACCATATTTACCTAACTTCTGAGGTCGAGGTCGAATCCCATAAGGAATAATGTGTCGGTGATTAGGTAGAGTAAGGACCTATGGCTACTAGATTTTGATTTGACAAGTAAGTACCAAGCAAGAGTTCTAACTAATATAGTGGGGGATCTAAGCTAACAACTACTCCTAATAAGAAAATGCAAATAGGGCAAGGATAGGTCAAGCAAGGGAGCAAGGATAAAGCGATTATGGGAATTAATCAAAACCCAGTCGATCCATCACACTTAGCATCAAATCACTTTATGGGTAGGAAAGGTTTCTTGTAATCACCCCTAGACTAGGATGAAGTGTAATTTTGCAAGATACAACTATGACCTTCTATGCGAGCCACTCAAAGACATGCTTTGCTTGAGTACCTCAAAGTAAAACTTCCAAGACCTCTGTCGTTGAGTCCCTCTAGGGATCTCGACACATAAACTCTAACGATCTAAAAAATTTTGAACTTCGTAATGATTGGTTAAGGGTAAGTGTTGAACTCTTCATGGTTGAATCTAAAGGGATCATTTGGTAAAAATGTAAGGCCGATTGGGCAGTTGACTTTGAAAAGCCATATCTTTTGGTACGGGATTAACTATGTGGTATACTATATATCGAACCGAAGCACATTGAGTTATCTTCATAACGCAACTAGTTTCACTCAATTCAGAGTTCAGATGTGAACGTTATGGCCCTTGTAGTGAGACTGCCTGTAATTGGAAGTATGCTGGAAAAGGGTTCTGGAATAGGGTCTAAGGGTGGGACCACGGACCATGGGTGTGCTAGTGGGTTGTTCCAGTGTGCTCCTAGGGGTTGGGGGCCAAACCATGGACCAAGTGCGGTCCCATGGACCACTTCACGGTCTGTGTGACCCTTCACGGCCCGTGAAGGGTCCTGTGAGTTGATCCAAATATTTTGCCAAGGTTTGGGCTTGGTCTCTGGACCAAGTGAGGCTCCACGGACCAATACACCATCCATGTGGCCCTACATGGTCCATGAGGCCCCTCGTGAAGTGATCCAAAAAGTCCCCCCGAGAGATCAAGCCAAAGTCGAGGCCAAGTGAAGCCTCACGAACAGGTTCACGGTCCATGAACCTGTAGACAGCCACTGTGTGCCTTTCGTGGTGCACTATTTTCAGTGATCTAGTATGTTTTACTAATGATTAATTTGTAATTTAATAATATCCTATGCCCCTTTTAGCCTTTCTCAGGTCTCCTAACTCCCCTAAATCAAACCCTAATCCCTTTTCATCCATTCTAACATTCCTCAATTCTCTCTAAAATTCTCTCAATTCTCTTGACCTCCATTGTTGAAAGCTTGAAGAAATTTGGGGAAATTCATCTTCCTTGCAATTCCATTCAATTCTCTTGATTAAACTCAAGGTATG